>PVKA01046695.1:0-14772 GCA_004027165.1 Ctenomys sociabilis
CCCCCCACAGGTGGGCCTCCCCACAGTACCCCCCACAGGTGGGCCTCCCACAGTGCCCCCACAGGTGGGCCTCCCGCACCCAGCACCACACTAATTCAATTCACCTGGGCATCAAGGTCCAGATGTTAGCAACCCACTACGTTTCCCTTATGTGCTCTTTTCTGCGGTGAACCCTACTTGGCTCCAGCTCTTCCCAACCCACAAGCTGGCGCAAGTGCCTACTGAATGGCTTAGTGTTAGGGACACCTGGGGCCTTTGCACGAGGGCTCTATGATTGTCCCTCTAGCGAGGCTGTGACCACCAGCTGTTGGTGGCTCCTGCTGCTGGCACTGGAAGCTAGGCCCATTGCACACATTGGCTGCTCTGGGCACCTGCACCTGCTTGCTCTTTCTCTGCCTTTCCACGGGCTGCAGCCTGAGGCCGTGGGGTGCTTCTCGAGCCCCATGCCTGCCAGGGTCTCACTCTGGGAGCACCCAGAGACACAGTCCCCCATGGCCAGAGGGGGAGTGGGCAGCATCACTTTTGTTTCTTTTTTGATTTTAATGTTTATTGGAGGCAGCTACAAAGGCAGTCACTGTGGTCGGGTCCAGGACCAAGGGAGGGTCTCAGGATGGCACTGGTGTGGCGGGGGCCACAGACACAGCCAGGGAGGCAGCTGCGTCATGGGGAGGTTAGCTCTGACCAGGGCAAGCAGCCTGCAAGCTGCCGAGCAATGCAGGGACCGTGCTGCTCCTGGGTGGTGAGGAGCAGGGTCAGGAGTGGGGCAGCTGGCTGCTCAGACGTACAGAGATGCGTGTGCGCACAGCACCTGCTGGCGTTGCCTGCCCGTGTGTGCTCTGATGCCTGTGTGGGGTTTTATAAGGAAAACAGGCCACCTGCCAATTGCACAGGGACTGCCACTTGCTTTCCTGACCCATGTCTGGCTCTGCCTTGGGCCTCTGCTGTAGCCAGGCTGTTAGATATATATATACTTTTTTAAATGGGGCCTCACCAGAAATGGTGGTGCACGCCTGTGATCCCTGAGCTTGGCAGCTGAGAAAGGAGGTGGCTGTGAGATGGACCCACTGGGCTATAAAGTGAGCCCAAGGCCAAGCCCAAACTGCACAGAAAGACCCTGTCTCAGGGAGACAAAAATAAAAATAACGAGACCGGGGCCTCGCCGCGAAGCCCCTCTGGTGTGAGTGCGGGCCTCTGCGTGGCCCCACGCTGGCTCTGAGCACTGGTTGCTCCTGCAGGGTCCTTCTCAGCCTGTGCTCACGTGTCTTCGGATTTTCGCTTCCCCTTCTCCATCTCTCCCAATCCCCCCAACTTTAAAGTCCTAGCTTCAGTCCAAGTCCTCTATAAATCCTATCCTGACCACCCAGCAAAAATGAGCTTTGCCTCCTCAGACATTTGCTTGTATAATTTGGTGATTTAAAAAATTCCATTGCAGTAAACATTTATTGAGTGTTTACCACGTGAAAAGAACCATATAAGGGGCCATAAGGGCCTCCAAGATAAACAGGACACTCTTTCGCTAAGTAGGGTACGAAGTAAGTGCCTGAAGTTGTAGCCAAATGCAGAGCCTGCTTTGAGGCCTCTGTGTACAGGAGAGATGGAAAGATGGCTCACCCGGTGAGCTGCGCGGTGGACTCTGGCCTGCTCCAGGTGTCAGCTTCATGTGGGCATCTAGGAAGCGTGGTTCGTGAGGAAGTAGACGCCAGAGCTCAGGCTGGGACACTAGGCAGAAGGAGAGGAGAGTGGGCTCCGGCCCACTCCGGGGCATGAGGAGGAGTGGGGCTCCGGCCAGGGTGATACAGAGGGTGTGAGGGAGCTGTCTTGAGGCATCTGATGGCACCGGACACAATTCCATTGACACTCAGCTACCTCATGGGCTGATAGATCCATTAACTGGGAGGCTGAGGCAAGAGGGTCCCAAATTCCACTGCATGAGATCTTTCTCAAAAATAAAAAATAAAGACAGAGGCTGGAGAGGCAGCCTGGTGTGAAGGCCCAGACTCCAGTCCTCAGCACCACAAATGGCTCCCCCTCCTGGCCACCTCCCAGGCCAGTGGGGCTCCCTTCAGGGTGCTGTCTAGGTTTTCAGGTGTGGACCCACTACAGCAGGTCTCAGGACCAGGCCAGATCCAAAGCAAGCGAAGGAAGACCAGCTCTTCCTCCTCCCCTGTTCCCCTTCTCCTCCCTTCCCCCCTCCCCTCCAGTCCCTCACTTCTTCCCCTTCTTCTTCCTCTCTTCCCCTTCCTCCTCCTTCTCCTTTATTGTGGTGCTAGGGATCAGGGCCTTCTCACTAAGTTACAGCCCCAGCCCCAGCCCTTCTTAAGTTGTTTGTTCTGGAGAGGGTCTCACTAAATGGCCCAAGCAGGGCTCTCATTTCAAATCTGGTTTCCAAAAGTGCTGGAATCCCAGAAGCCCGAGTTTTGATGGCCAGCGTTGCCGGGCACCTCAGCTAATACAGCAGAACTCTGACGTTAGGCTCTTTGCTATTGATTAAACAAATAGAGCCCCCGGGGATGAGGCACTTTTCCCAAACTACAGACTCTGAAGTGGAAAACCCCTGCACAAGACACAGTTGCCTGGTGCCAACCCTCCAGGGATGCAAAGGACAGTGACCCCCATGGGGACATAAGCTCAAGTGACTTAGGAACACACTGGCAATAGACCTGCAGGAGGAAAAAAGAAAAATAAACCAATATTTGGGCTTCAAGAGACTGCGCTGGGGATGGACAGCTGTGGACAGGGCGGGAGCAAGCCCTGGGGAGCCTGTGTGAGTTACAGGGCGGTGGCAGCAGGGGCTGGAGAGCAGGCCAGCGGCAGGGGAGCTGAGGGAGGGGTGCAGGATGGGAGGTGCTCCTGGAGGAGGCAACAGGACTACAGGACTAAGATGAAGGACCAGGTACCCAGAGTACCAGTTGGTCTTAGCAGCACAGACCTCCTGTCTGGGAGTGGGAGTCAAGCTGCAGAACCTGGCTGCTGTCCATGTGGAGGGGGCGGGTGCAGGGCCTGAGGCCCCGACCAGAGAGGGCAGCACGCTGACCGCGGCCCATCATTCTGAGGGCGCTGCACTCCACCCAGGCCCTGACCCCTGCCAAAGTGGGAGAGGCCGAGAGGGAAGAAGCCGAGTTACTGGTGCAGACAGATAAAGCACCCATGCTGGTGAACGGGCTTCCCTGGGGTGGGCTCCAGGCACTTGGGTTTGGGTTTTTGATGATGGCAGGGAGGGAACCAGGCCTCCAGCGAGCTAGGCCAGGGCTCTTTTCGGAGCTGGCTGCATCGAGGTACTGTACGCCCAACAAACTGATGGCTGCTCACAAATCCTCTCTCAAAAAATATCTCTCAGATGAGACAATCAGAGAACCAGGAACAGCAAAGCCCAGGGGCATCAGAGCCTGTGGGACTCGGGACTCCAAGGCACCTAAGAAGCTGCCGTGCCACTTCCTGGGGCCACAGGCCCGCAAGCAGCAAGCAAGTGCTCTGAGCTGACTGCTAGCACAGAAATGCATCGTTGTAGGCTCCACCTCATAGAACCACAAGGCGAAAACGAGGTCAGAGCCAGGCCAGCTGGTGCATACCTGTAATCCCAATGCTGGGGAGGCTGAGGCAGGAGGATTCCTGTGAGCTCCAGCCTGGGGATCATAAGTAGGTAAAGTCAAGAAAACAACAATGCTTAGGGCCAGCAAGATAGCTCACCGGGCCAAGTGCTTGCTTAGGCAAGCGCAGGGAGGAAAGTTTGGTTTCTGGCACTACACGCAGTGCAGGCCACCAGACCCAGCATGATGGCGCACTTCTGCAGTCCCCAGAAGCTAGTAAGTTACAGTGCCAAGGGAACGCAGCGTGGGAACTGAGCACTGTGCAAATGGTGGGGGGCTGGGAGGGCTCCTGCCCAAGGGGATGGCCTGCCACACCGCGCCCCGGGAGGTCCCTGGGCCGCCTGCTGCCTCGCTCCTCTCCCCTCCCAGCACACTTCACCCCTTGCTCTTCGCAACAGTGTTCTCAAATGGCTCAGAAAGCTGATTACAGCGGTGATGCAATTGCTAGGCCAGCGAGTCCCAAGCGTGGTGCCTTCGCCAAGCTTTATCTCCTGCTCACATCTCGGGCCAGGTGTGAGAGTGTGCGCATGACTGGGGGAGGCCTGGCAGGGCTTGATTCGCTCTCTCGGTCCTGCTAGGGGGCCAGGAGGAGGGCCAGCCCCGTGGGAAGGGGACAGAGTCTGTGCCAGAGAGGAAACCTGCACTCACACTGTCTCCTGCAGGCCTCTCGAGCTTCCCGCACTGAGCTGACAGGCGTGCGCCGCCACCCCAGCTCAGGTTTTTCTTTTTAGTTGTGCTTTTTCAATCCCTTGCTTCTCTCATTTGTAATCAAAAGCACTTGGTTAGAGAAACGAGTCTGGGTTGACCACGTGATGAAGCGCGGGCGCTCAGCGTGAAGTCTGGCTCAGAGGTGCTTGGCACGCTCCGTAGTGAGACTGCTCCCGAAGGAGCTCGGCCAAGGTGCAGGCCGCCATGGTCCTCAGAAAGGAGCTACACCGCTGGCCACCAGAGTCCTGGCCCGGAGCGTTCAGCGCTGGTGAGGGGGGCACGAGTTGACCCTCCGTCTCGTCTTGCACCATCCCCAGGTGTACGCAAGCTCCAGCTCAGAACCTGGGAACACAACCCTCATAGTGAGCCCCCGGGGAACCTGGGGTCTGTGAGACTGCACACCCGGGGACAGCAAGGGGTGGCGCCAGGCTCCACATCTGCACTGGCCAGAGAGCCGCACTGCGGCGTGGACGGTCCCAGGCTCAGGAGCAAAGGGCCTTCTATCCTGGCCTCAGCGACACCCCAATCACTCCTGGCTTTATGGCCCTGGCTTTGAAACAGGGAAGCTGCCCCAGGTCCTCAAACTGAGGCATGTTTCCTGTAAAGGACAGTGACACACAGAAAGAGAAAGATTAGGGTTTTTTTTGGTACTAGGAATCAAACTCAGGAGCTCACACTTGCTAGGCGGGCGCTCGGCCACTGCACCGCATCCGTGGAAAAGACAAGGTCTTGGTCACCGGGCTCAAAGCTGATCACATACTCCTAGCTGTTCCCTTGTTTTTGCAACCACTCATTTTATGGTCTTACCTACACCTGGGGTTGGAGAACCTTGTTAATTCCATGGTTTTGATATTATGTGGAGTATTATGTACTTGTATCTGCTTTATTTGTTTATGAGTTCATCATTTTAAGATTTCTTCCTTTTTTTTAATTCTTGAGAGAAGGTCTGTCTAGTTCAGGCTGGCCCTGAACCCACAGCAATGCCTTCAGCCACACTGAGCTCACTTGTGGCCCAGTCTGACCTCGATCACACAGTGACCCTCCTGCCTCAGCCTCGTGAGTGCTGGGATTACCAGTGTGCGCCACCCTTCCTGGCTCTGGCACGCTTCTGACATCACAGGGAATTTGTACCTGTATATAATATATTATTTTAAGATTTCTGTCTGTTTTACACTCAAATTCCTGGAAATGGAATCTTAAAAGGTAACAATTATAATGAAGTTTATATTTTTCCCATAAGAATGATGTATTTGGGAGTTGAGTACTAAATAAATTCCATGAAAAATGTCAGAAAAATAGAAAAGGAACTTTCCTCAATGTGAGCCTTGATTCCAAAGGGTTTTCCTGTCTGACAAGCATACATTTTCACACACAGTGTTTATTTGTCAGTGGTTCTAATGCGGAGAATGCTACAGCTCACCAGCTGGACTTACATGATTTTAAAAACAAACGTGGACTGGGTGTTTAGCTGCTAGTTTTCTTGCTATCTGGGAGATCTGACTATTTCAGCAGGTTTGCATGATTCGCTCCTCTTTAGAAGCTGTTTCGAGAAAGACTAAAATAATTTATGTTTCTCTCTTTACAACTTTTCCAACTTGGCCAAAATTAAAACAATGAGCAGATCTGAGGTGACTATTTACCCTGCTGGGTAGCCCAGGCTGGCCTCAAACTCAGGGCGATTGCTTATTTGCATTTCTGTTCTATGGTGAATATGTGAGCCACTCACGTAATTAAATGGGGAGAAAAAGGAGCCAAGTACAAATAGATCACAGGGCTGGTGAGATGGCTCAGAGGACTAAGGGCCCGCTTAGGCATGTGCGGGGACTGGGTTTCGATCCCTGGCCCCGCCCTCAGGCACCGAGATCTGGCGTGGTGGCGCATACCTGTGTTTCTGGGAGGCTGAAAACAAGAAGATCACTACGAGTCCAAGTTGCGTAGCAGGATCCTGTGCCAAATACACTAAAAAATGAAAAAAATAAATGACAGGGGGCTGACCAAATAATTTGGCGGATTAAAACACCTGCAAGCAGGTACAGAGGCTGGGATCCCCGGAACCTGCCATCCCCAGGGTGCACTGAGATAGCACGTGGCTGTAAACAGGCGATCACTACCAGTCTAATCTAGTAGACAGACCCTGAACACCCTGTAGACCCTTCCCTAAAATACAAAAAATAAATGACAGTCATTTAAATCTATTCCCTTCTTTGCTTGACCTTGCTTTTTAACTCCATGTTTGGTAACACTGCCTCAAGACGACTTAGGGGCCACTGGGCTGTGCCCACGGTCCAGGCCATTCATCATTTTGAGCTAGTGAAGAAGTCCAGAACATAACTATTATGTTTTTGTGGGGCTGTGGTTTGAACCCAGGACCTTGGGCATACTAGGTAAGTGCTATACCCTTACCCCAGAGCAGTCTACCTCAAACACTGGAAAGTGTCAGCCAACTTAAAGGATTCATCCTAGAGTGGGTTCTAGCCCAGCTACTCTGCTTACCAAAGATGACCGTTAGGAAGCAGATGTTGATTGGAAGATGTTTGCGATGTCCCTGATATATCTTTTAGAAGCAAGGTCCGAGTTAGACGGCCCACACATCAGTATTCACAAGAAAAGTCTGGAAAGAAACATACCAACGTGTGATAGTGTTTGTGGACAAGATCATACATGGAGCAGCTCTACAAAATGGCCAGGCAGTAGGCTGTCAATCTGAGTTTCAACTTCAGTTTGTACTTTTTCTTTGGAGGGATTTCCTATAAGTAGACAATGAAAAGAGCCACAGTTTGTATAAGTGTGTATTCAGTAGATCCATAAATGAATGAAAAGTTGGAACTGGACAAAAAATTTAGAAGTTGGAAGGTGGTAAACAAATTAGGGACGGATCTAGTTGGTGTCCGGTCTCCAGGTTGGTGATACAAAAGTCACCTCTTTTCCAGTAAGTTCTGAGAATAGACAGTCAGGAGAATCGAGGAGATATAAATGTGCCCATGGGGAATAGCTGAGAAGCAAAATATATGCACAAGAAGAACAAACGAATGGTCCCTGAGCGCGCAGGGCCCCCGGCATGCCCACACGGCCCTCTCTGCCCCTCACCGCGCGCAGCCCACAGGCCAGCTGTCTCAGAGTCCTGGGTGGTTCAAGGCCTGGAGTGGCGCCAGCCCAGCTGTCCACAGGCATTGGGCCATGCAGGTCTCCCCAGAGAAAATGATGTCCGCTTGGCTGTCCAGCCTCAGACTTCCCCAGGGTCCCACAACCTCCCTCATGTGGCTTCAATTTTCACCAAGTGCTGCAACTACCACTGGAATTTGAAATAGATCTTCATAGTTTTTAGGAATTCCATTATATAATATTTTATGACGGGATCTGAGCTACCACTGGGTTTCAGGAAATTGGTTCTGGATGTGGTGGCCCACAGAGTAGTCTTGGATAATATTTTCCTCTTAAATGCACTGTACTTTAAATTAAGCTTGTTAATTCAGGAGATGGACTGTGTATGAGGGTTTCCACTTTAAATGAACTGATATTTCCATGTGCTGAGAGTAAAACTGAATTAAAATTTTCAGTGTAAGCCAAAGGAAAGTTGTAAATACAACTTCCTTAGTAACTGGTACATACAAATTTTCTCAAGTTGGAAATATTTATTTTTTTTCTCCAAATGTTTATATTAACTTCTCAACAAAAATGCCATAAATGTTTTAGAAACCAAACTACTAACATCACTATTTTCTTTTGAACCTCATAAAAAAGCTTTTATGATTTTATAACAGTGTAATCAACAAATGCATTTGATTTTGTGCCCATTTCTGTATTTGATATTATTTCAAATGCATATTTGCACATAAAAATTCTCAAATTTATTTAAATGCACATTTTTTCATATTAATTCTTCTGGAGAACTACATAAATGGCATATTTAATGCTAATCCTACCTATTCTCAAAAAGAAAAGGCAAAGCATTTATCTACAAGTGTTACAATGGACTTGTACACGCATCTGCAGAAAAGCCTGCTAACCTTGGTGCTTCCACTATAAAATCAGTGAGAGAGAGAGAGTGTCGCAGCCTTTCTCTTCAGTTCCAATCTCTTGCTCCTTTGCTTACTGGCTCAGGCTCTGCACCCCGCGGTCGTCCTGCGGTCGTTCTGGGGCCCCAGCTCTCGCGTGGTCTCCTCCTCACTCGCAGAGACCTGCGCCGTTTCTCGTGGGGCGCGAGAGCCCAGGCCCCGTCGGAGGCACCGAGGTGCGCTGCTGGAAACCGACCTTCTCGGTGCACACAGCGCACAGTTGATCACCAGGAGCCTTCCACGCTCGCGTCTCGCAGGGACACCCCTCTCCTGCGCGGGAGGAAGGACGTCGTGGCGGCCAGCCTGAGCTACCAAGTGAGCTTAAGGCCAGCCTGAACTGCATAGTGAGACCCTGTCTCAAAAAAAAAAAAAAAAAAAAAAAAAAAAAAAAAAAAAAAAAAAAAAGAGAGCACGCGATAGAGGAGTTGGGGACCCCTGGCGGGGGCTGGGGGCGGGGGCTGGGGGCAGAGCCGGCGGGAAAGAGGACTGCTGCCCACGCACACAGCATCCGCGGGATTTTATTTTATTTATTTATTTTTTTGGCTGAACTGGGGATTGAACTCAGGGCCTTGCGCTTGCCAGGGAAGCGCTTATTCCACTGAGCCATCTCCCGGCCCCAGCATCCGCAGGATTTTAGGCTGCGAACTTCAGTCACTTTGCGTGCAAAAAGCAGAAGTCTGCAGGGCCCTCACGGCCGGCCCGGTTGTGACAGTCCCCCTCTGCTCGTCCCTGTGTGGCCTCAGACCTGAGCAGTGGCCGTGCTGCGTGCTCTGCAGAACCGGACATCCGGGAAGCGGGGTACTGGTGGCCCAACGAGGGGTGCCCGGGGCTCCCGCCAGATGGCAGGGTTGCAGGCGCGGCCAGGCGGTGAAGGGACCCGGCAGCGTGGGCTGGGCCGGCCCACGTCCCCCAACCGGCTCTCCTGAGCTCTGTTCGAGGGTTCTTGCACAGGACCGACTCCCTTAACCACTGTCGCACCCCTTCTGCTTCCCCAGGGACCAGGTCGCGCAGGGCCACACAGTATTTGGGGGACAGAAAATGGTGAGAGTACACTCAGAAAAAGCAGTTTGCATCATATTTATCCTAAGACTTGTTACTCACTCATATGATTTATTTAATCTGTGTCTGTAATATCTTTATTTCCATTAGAAAGCGGACATAGTTACTGTCTCACCTTTCCTTGCTGCTTTTCTCTTTTTTCTTGTTGCTTTTCTGGAAATAGGCCATGGTTTGTAGTCATTCCTTCCGTAGTGTTTGCTTCCCTGGACAATCGTTCATTGTCGTTTCATGCAGTCAGTCTCCTCACAGGTTAATCTGCTTCCCAATCCACCACCTCTGGGGACCAGCAGACTTACAGGTTTTGATAAAAACAAACAGAAAGCAACCCTTCTGGGAGACCACTGCTCCCGAGGCGGCCCCCTCGGAAAGGACGGGAAATGTGAAGGCCGAGGTGCGGGCCAGGAAGGGGTCCTCGGTCAGCCAGAGTGCAGCCCAGTGTCCAAAGGAGCCGGCTTGACCTGAACTCGTCTGCCCCTGAACAGTGGGGAGGGAAAGTCGCAAGCCTGGTTCCTGCGGCCCCGCGAGGTGATGGGAGTGGCCAGGGCAGCCTGGTGGGGTCACCCAGGTGTCCGGTCCCGGGTTTCGTGGCCAGCTGCTTTGGCAGGTTTTCTGTGACCAAGATGTCTAACACACTGCTCCAGCAACCAGAAGCCCGGGAATCTGTACAGGTCGACCAAAGGCATGGACTAAGATACTTTTTAAATTTAGTTTTCACTTATTCTCCAAATATTTGCTGAGGACCCACCCCGTGGCAGAGGCTGACGGCAGAGAAGCCTGAGGCGGGCTCTAGCTTTGCCGACTGATAGAAGAGAGAGATTTTATTTACTTATCTTTGGTATAGGGATTGGACTCAGGACCTTGCGCTTGCTTAGCAGGTGCTTGTGCACCAAACAGTCTCCCCAGCCCGAAGATTGAGATCTTAAATAAAAGGTGCTACAGAGCTAACATAGAATTAGGGCTGTACTTAGAGAGTTATGTGTGAGTAAAAGGAGGTTTATTTGTGAGTTTCCAGGCCCAGAGAGTTCAGTTCCAATGATTTTTTGCCTAGAAAACTTGAATCCAGAGAAGCAGGTATTCTGCCTGGCACTCTCTATTTCTTTTTCTTTCTTCTTTTTTTTTTTTTCTTTTACACAGGGTCTCACTATGCAGCCCACATTCACAGTGAGCCTCCTGCTTTCTGCCTCCCTAGTGCTGGGATGACAGGCGCGCCACCGCGCCCGGACTCCATCACCGGCTCAGCGCACCCGAAGGCGGGGCTGGCACTCTCTAATAAGAGCTGAGCTGTGTCCTGGAAGGTGAGAGACACCTACTGTCCACACAGCTTTCTAATCTTTTCTATATTAATTCTGTTTATAGCCTCTTAATTTGTAAAACCCAGCTGTCTATGTGTTTGTCCTGTTAGTAACCAAACAACAAGGTTTCTGCCGTAAAGTGGGGACCAGTCCCTGCACCTCCCTTTTCTCCTCCTATCAATAGGATCAGGATATGGCTCTGTCTCACTTTGTCTCCCGATGTCTGTTCTGGGCATCTCAGGGCCCCCCACTGAGAGGCATCGCTTTTGGGGGCAGACAGACAGGGCTGGTTTCCAGTTATGAATGGGCCAATGTACCTGTGTGCAGGCAGCCTTCCTGTGGGCCCTCCCACCCTGTGGGATCCCCATTGCCACCGCTGCTGGATCCCTGCAGGGTACACCCACCGTGTGCGGCGCTGTCACCTAAAAGCCAGCAGTGAGTGGAGCTAACAGGAGAGGATGCTAATGTCAAAATGATACGTGCTTGCCGAAAAGCCTTGAATCTTTCTGCTCACTGTTGCCAAGACTCTAAAGACGTTAAAATAATGGCTTAGGCCAGGCACGCTAACATCTGAAGCCCAGAGGCCACGCCTGATCTGAAATAATAACTTGCCTGCAGTCGTGGAAAACTTGATGGCACTGTTCGTGGACCCGTCCAGTTGCAATAGTTGAGCTGGGTTCAGGTCCAGTCACCTGCGTCAGCCCGTCGCCCAGGCGCTGGGCCATGTGACATGGTGTCACACGGTTGGCATCACAGGAGAAGCTGAGGAGGACGCTGGGCAGCCTGGCGGCGGCCGCTGGCACATGGCCTTCAGGCTGGCACACCACTGTAGCGTCTTCTTTTGTTGGTAGCGATTACCAATCCCTTCCCAGGTCTCATCTAGAAGCTGAGCCTCGCTGTAGGTGTGGGTGTGTGGGGAGAACAGTAGGCCGGGCTCAGCGCTGGCCTAGGCCTCCGGCACCCACGGGAGCTTTGCAATGAGCTGTGGGGCCCAGGGCTCCAGGGCATCTCACCGAGACACGAGCCTGCATGCGAGAGGCCACTACCTGTGGACTCTGTCAGCTTGAATTGCTTTGGATTTGGAGGAATAATGCACATGGCTGTCTGGCACATGCTAGCGTCTTCTCTATGCCCTGAGAAATCGTGTCTAAGCTCAGATACCAATCCACTATTTATTATTTTCTTCATATTCATGTTTTAATTGGTTCAAGGAATCATATCGCTGAAATCAAGGGATATGATAATCTAAGCCCGGAGTCCAGAGTGAATAATAGTTAACAGGTGAGTGGTAGTTCAAGGCAAGCCACAACTGCCTCAGGCTCCCGAGTGCTGGTAGTACAGGCATGAGCCACCATGCCTGGCTCTAAATTAATACTTTTATATTAATGGGAGAGTTGTGTTCACGTTTGAATTCCCCTAAAATAGTTTTATGATCAAAACACTGTGAGCATACAGGGTAAAAAGCTAAGGAGCAGCAGAAAATAGCAACGAGGAGATGGTGGTTTTAGACACTGCTGGGAGCCACAGAGGACTGAAATTTGAATTTTGCTAATAAAAGGGTTTATAAATCATCTTACTCATTCTCATGAAAACTTAACAAAAGCTGTGCCTAACAGCAAGCCCAAGACCCTGGATTCCACTCTAGAATTTAGAACAAAATGAAAACAGATTCAGCCAGGTGTGGTGGCACCCACCTGCAATCTCAGCACTCAGGAGGCTGAGACAGGGGGATCTCCAAGAGTTGGAGATCCTGGGCTGCACTGTGAGATCCTGTCCCAAAAAGAAACAGCAAATTCACTATTCCTTAGAAAAACCCTCTGCAAAGTATTAATGACTTCAACTTTAAAATATGCGAAGCAGGTAGTATATCATTATCAAGGAAGTTGATTCCAGAAATGCACGATTGGTTTAACACTTAAAATCTAATCAAAATAATCTGCTATATTATCTACATAAAATGGAATGCTGTCCCATGAGATACAGAGGAAGTCTTACAAATGGTTCTTACTTTTTGTGTTAAAAGCTGCAGAAGTAAGCACAGGAAAATACCTATATAAAATCAACCCAAATTTCTCAGACCATGACATGAAATTGGAAAGAGCGAAAGCCTGCACCACACTGGGGTAAAATCCAGGTAACTCACTATCTGCCAGTCGTAACTGAAATTATAACAGCAGCAGCATAGGAAAGACCTGAAGTCACCTCATAAGAGAGCACAAGTACAAGGGGCCAATATGCAAGTGCCAGCATGTCCGAACTCCCCCCTGGGGGCTGTGAAGACCAAGGGACAGCAGCTTCAACATCTGCAAAGATGCTGCTGTGGGCTGAGCTGTGTCCCATTGAAAAAGAGGCAGAGTCTCCTCCCCAGAACCCCAGGATGGGATTTTATTTGAAACAAGGTCATCACAGATGTAAAGAGATGAGGCAGCACTGATCCCTCACCTGCGACAGCCACTGGTGACAGCCAAGGACAAAGGTCACCCCCGGAGGTGGAGGCAGAGACTATAGTCGTGCAGCTATAAACCAAAGACCACCTGGGGCTACTAGTGGCTAGAAAAGGCAGAGAGAACTTTCTGGAAGCTTTAAAAGATGCGTGGCCTTGCAACCCCGAAATTCCAGGCTCCAGAGCCGGGACCCAGCAGCATTGGGTTGTCTTAAGCCAGGGGCTCAGTGTGCAACACTATGACAACCCTGAGAACAGACACAGGTGTGAAGTGGCTGAGCTCCCCCCTATTGCTGTGAGGGCGTCGAGAGCCATTTCTTATTATTAAGCCAACACTCACTTTGTGGCTCCTCGACTCTGCCCCGAGGTATTATCTCAGGGAAACCGGATTACACAGGAGGATTGTGCAAGAGTGTTCATGGTGACTGGGGCAACTGTCCCTCAGCAGGAGAACACATAGACAAGATCGAGGTTAATAATGTTGGCTTCTGCTCAGAGATACAATAGCACCAATTAGTCACAAATAAAACAGTACTGCGAGTCTCAAAAACCATCACCGAGTAAAAGAAGTCAGACAGAGTGGAGACCATACTGCAGAAATCCCTTCGGCAGACTGTGAAGACCAGCAAAACCAAAGGAGCACAGCAGAAGCCAGGACCGCGCCTCTGTGTGCAGCTCTAAGCTTCGGGGCTTCGAGGCGGTGTTGGGTGGTTTGAATGTTGATTATACGTAGGTAGACAGCTGCCAACTCTCAACCTCAGGTCTTTGCATTTAGTGTATGGATTTGTGTTTTCACACCATTATCAGTGGTGTTACTGTTCAACTTCTATTTTCCTACTTCTGCTATTATACACAGAAATAAAATCTATGCTATAAATGCAGCCTGTCGTCTTTGGAATGCCACCTACCCTGGGCATTCGCGGTCTACACTGACATCGGTGCCGCTGCTCGGGCCAAGGCACAGCAGGTGCAGCATGGCACCAGGTCGGCCGGTTGTGTGGTCGGCCTCCCCGGAAGTGGCATCCGGGAGGGCCTGTTCCCAGGGCATGGTGCTGTCCTTGGGTCGGCGCCTTTGAGATCTGCTTTGGGACCCAGGCTTCTGGGCACCTCGGATGCTGAGTGGCCCTGTGCAGAACAGGCTGCAATCCGATCACGCTCTGTGCCCCTTCTGACCCACCCCACTCTGGGTGGGCGCCGCGCAGGGTCAGGGCTTGGCACCAAGCAGGACGAAGTAGCCCATCGCCTCACTGCAGGCAGGCTGCCTTGTGCTGGTGGCCCGAGGCTCCTGAGCCCGCAGCCGCCCTTACAAGCCCTTCATGTGCAATGCACTTAGTAGGTCCACTTTGGACAGATGGTCAGAACCCAAACAGAACTGGCCTCTACCTTTGTGGGGCTTCGAGCAGACCCCAACTGGTGTGGATTTGACACAGAGAAGGGGAAGCGGGCCAGTCCATTAAGGGCAACAGGTGGGTAAATGGTACCAGGAGAGGGTAATCCATAAAGAGTATTTATCTTTTGTGGGGCTGGGGCCCTGTGTCCTTTGCAATTTTTTTGTTTTAGAATTTTGAATCACTCCATTGCTCAGGCTGGTTCAAGTCTGGATCCTCCTGACATCCTTCTAAAGTGAG
>PVKA01046696.1:0-14712 GCA_004027165.1 Ctenomys sociabilis
GGATGATTTTTTCTTTCTACAACCCTTCCTTTGTCTATACCTGTCAAAAGTGGGCACTCCGTTGACATTCAACTACCTTAGGTGCTTGAACTCGACACCACAATCCAACACAGTCCCGCATTCTGCAACCATAGGGAGTTATTCAAAGAAATTGTCGACCCTATCCATTTACAGCTCAGCTTAATATTATGGGCTCACGGTTATCACTTTTTTGCATGAGGTTGTTTATAACTTTACTTTATTACCCATTTAATATACCTGAAATAAAATGATGACTATCCATTTTTAAAAACATGTTTTCACCAGATCTGTGAGGTATGTTGGTGGTATTTTGATAGGCATTGATTAAATCTGTACAATAATTTTGGGAGTATGGCTATTTTCACAATAGTGATTCTTCCTTTCCAGGAGGAAGGAATATCTTCCATTTTCTAAAATTCTCTTCTGCCTTTTTTTCAGAGTATTGTGATTTTCAGTGCATAGATCTTTTACTTCCTTTGTTAGATTAATTCATAAAACTTTCTTTTTATTTGGATGCTATTGTGAAGGGTATTGTTTCTCTGACTTCTCTCACTGACTTTGTTTTCTGTGTAGAGGGATGCTGTTGACTTTGGGTAATGGCTTTGTATCATGCTATGATACTGAATTTGTTTGTTAATTCTATGAGTTTCTTGGTGGAGATTTTAGATCTTCCAAGTGGAGTATCATGTCGTATCTGTAAATAATGATTGTTTAACTTCTTTACATATTCTTATTCTTTTTATTTCTCTCTCTTGTCTAATGTCTTTAGATAAGGATTCTGGAACTATATTGAAGAGGAGTGGTGACAGAGGACATCTTTGTCTTGTACCTGATTTAAAAGTAAAAACTTTCAATTTTGTTCACATTTAGAATTATGTTAGCTGGTGTCAGGCAGGATAACTCAGTGTACTAAGGCTCAGGGAATGCAATTCAATCCCCGGCACCACATGCAGTGCCAGCCCCACCATAAAAGCAGGCTGAGACAGCCAGATTCCAGGTATTGTGGCACACATCTGTAATCCCAATGCTGCGAGACTGAGAGCAAGAGGATCACTATGAGTCTGAGCTGCATAGGGAGACCCTATAACATCCAAATACATTTTTTAAAAAATTTTGTTGGCTGTTAGTTTGTCATAGATGGTTTTTGTCAGATTGAAGTATAGGCTACCTAGTCAAAATTTTTGTAGGACTTTGATCATGAATGTGTATCAGATTGTGTCCAAGGCCTTTTCTGCATTGATTTAGACGATCATGAGGATTTTTGTTTTGATTCCATTAACATAGTGTGTTACATTTATACATTTGCAATTGTTGAACCATCCTTGCATCCCTGGGATGAATCCTACCTGGTTGATGGATATGTACTGATATACTATTGGTTTTTTGATTTTCATATTAGTAAAATATGGATTGACATAGAGAACACCAGGCATGTATCAACAATTCAGAAGCTATTTACAAATTGCAAAACACAATCTCTGCATAGCCCCCAAAACTTCTGTACATTTTCTTTTCATTTTAAGATAATGATAGACTGAAAATATTAGGCAAAACAAAAAACTCAATTGTATTTTAATAAAATAAAATACAAAAGAAAAATGATGAGTAATGATCTAAAAAATACTGTAGTAATAAGTTTATAAACGAGCTCATAACAGCATCATGAAACTTTTGCAATACACTAAAGAGCACTTGGGATGCTGCTTTAATCATGCACATTGAAATTAAGATGTCATTGTGCGTGAGAGACTAGAGAAAAGCCTTATTAAAACATTATGCAAACTGGCATAATACTAAATGCTGTAGTTGTAACTTGTACAATACATATTCTTGCTTATCTTATTTTACTGTTTCAGGATTTAGTGTTCATAAGACAAGGGCATTTCAAAACCTGTAGTAAGCAAATTTTCTTCTAATGAAAGATATAAAGAGAAACTGATAATGCTCTATTTAAAGAGGGAGAACAAACAAAAAATGGGAAAGGTTCTGTCTGTGATTTAGAAAGAATAGGAGGTATAAATGTACAATAAATATTTATTAGATGATTTTTGTAATAACCAGATGAATTAATGTGATTTAGTGCTTTGTTAGTCCAGGAAATAGAAATTCTTATTATTTTATTCACTTGTTGGTTAGTTGTAATAAAATGTATTTATATGTACCTCAGGCATATAAAATGAAAACTATTCACTTTCACACATTTTGGTTAAAAAATACAAAATTATTATAGAAAGCATGTGTATTTATTGTTTCCACCTGCATTCATTAATAATAACATTAATTTGGAAAACATGCAAGCAATTTAAACTAAAAGAATAATATTTGCTTTGTCATGATAGAAGCAGAACTAAGAATTGCACACACATCTCTAAGCTGTGTATTATGTTCCTCTCCATTCTTATAAGTAATTATCTCAGTCTCTCAGGTAGTTAAGTGACTCAGTAAAGTAATGCCTTTATTCACATATACCTCAATCTTGTTAGATTTTCTTTCAGGGCTGAAAGATAAAATATAATAAGAGTGATATATTGTGATCACCCACAATAGAAATAGTTCAGGAAATAACGTAGGAATCTCAAAAGCAGGCCATCATACTAATGAATAGCTCACTGTTTCATAATGCTAATATGTGCTAGGTAGGTATTCCTCTAACTAGCATGACACATGTTGGCATAAAAGTGCTCCTTGGATTATTGCAAGGATTGATTATCCTAATCCACTTTACTGATGTCTGAACTGAAGACTCACAAGTTTCTCCAGGATGCAGACCTCTAGAGGCTGGTAGAGTCTGAGAGTCACTGACTGAATCTGATAGTCATACTCTCAACCACTGTTTTTTTTTCCAGCTTCTTAATTTGATTTTGTTTCATCAATTAAATCTACTACATTTGACTAATGTTTTAAAGAAATTTCAGCTTGTATTTGGCTCTCACTTTGCATGTGTTTAAAAATAACTTCCAATTAAAAAAGGCAGAGATTCTCAAATAGAACAACACATGAATTCAATGTCAAGTTGGATATGAGTAACACAATGAAGAGGAGCCCTAAGATCAATAATTTTGATTGTTTCAAAATTATATAAAAATAGCACATATAAATTAAATTCCCCTATGCTTACAATACATAATAAATTAAAAAGAACTGATTAGGAGCCAGGGATATAGGTAAGTAGAGTAAGTGTCTGTCTGGCAAGGTCAAGGACCTGGGTTCAATCTTCCATACCACATGCTGTGCTAGCCCCACCCCAGGCCTGAGAAGACAGCCACCAAACCCAGACATGGTGTTGAGTGCCTGTAATCCCAGTGCTTAGGAGGCTGAAACAGGAGTATTACCACAAGTCCAACCTTCCTAGTGAGACCCTGTATCAAATGCATAAATTAAAAAAATAAAAAAATTTATTAAATACAATCTAATGACTGATGATAGTAAATGTCTGATAATTTAAACCATTCACTCTCTTGCCACATTTTTTCTTTCTGAAAAGAACTGGCCTTATGCCTTACTCTGGCAATAAAGCATGGCCAAAGAAAAGGTACCAGTTTGAAGGTAGAGTCTGACTGACCTACCTCTGTCTACTGACCAGGTTTTGTACCTGTTTCTTGAAATGACCATGTATATGCTAATCTATAGGGTAAATTTGCAAACATAGAGCTCTCCTAAACTTTAAGCCCAAATGAAATAGCTCTGTAGATGGTTGAATCCATAGGAGTTAACCATATTCAGGCAAAAATGCACATAAGTAAAATAAAAGTAAATCTCATCTTACACACAGACCTGTAGAATTAATACTGAAGAGATATGATCCTTTTTTTGGGACGATTAATTTAATAACATTATCATGGGTTTCAAAAATTGAAATAGAAATTGATGGCTGCACTTGTAGTATATTTACATGAATAAAACCAAAAATGTGGTTTAAGGACAAGACAGCATAAATGAATAGGTAGGTAAGTCCTGAAAAAGCCAACAAGGATAGAAATTGATGAAATACATTGTGGAATGTTAAACCAGCTGGCAAATTAGGCTGTCACTACTTGAAAGATAGTTATCCTAATGAATATAATGCTAATTAAGTACTAAAACTAAATCACAGTATTAGGTTAAAACGAAAGATTTAAATAAGTGTCTAACTTTATATCTTAATGGTATCTAAATCTTTAATTCTATGCCAATGTATTTGCATTTCAATGTCATGGAAAGAACAATAGATTAAATAAATATGTACAAAACACATTAATAATTTAAGAGTTTGTTAGGAAAATAGAACCCAATCTTTAGTGAAATTACTGGCATGGAATGATAAAATAGCAATTTTAATGAATTGTCATTGCATAATGCTACAATTTTCTCCTGTTTATTTCTTAGCAATGTACCAGTCTAGTGTTGATATCTGTATTAAATGCCTACTTGTTATAACTGTTAGATTCTGAAAAATACTGACTTTCACTGCACATGTATTATTGATCAATCCTGATATTGACTGATTGAGGGATAGCAACAGAGGAGGGATCATTTTAAAGTCACAGCATTCAACTCACCTCTTTGGCACAGAGGATTTTGTCTGATAAGTGAAAATACGAGTGTGCCATCCAGAGACTTCAGTTTCTTACCATTCTTGTGCATGTGAATGAAAGCTTTCATATGGTGTCCTTGCTGTCAATTGCCAAGTTGCTGTAAAACATGCATTTATCAAAATGACTTGAAATGTTTTTATCACCATTATGGTGCTGCGATAGACTAATAGGACATAATTATGATTCCACCTCCTACTGCTGTGTCTTGCAAATTTTGGGTTAATCTCACAGAAGGTGAGAACTTATTGCACTCTTACTTTCAGCTTGGTGATGTAACTGGTTTTGGGAAAAAGGAGGGAAGCAGAGATGACATAAGTAGAAACATAAAAGATGCTTTTTAGGTTATTCCTGTACACTTATGCATCCAATCTTGTTGCACTGACCTGCTACTGTCTCTTCTCCTTAGGAACCAGCAGAGATACCAAAGGATCAGAGCTCCCAGGGCTGCCCCACTGGCATGTGAGAAGCGCACGCTTGTTGCTGCATACCACCATGGCACTGATGTCTCTAGAACCCTAACTACTTATCAGTAAGCCAGTAAAGAAGCTAACACAGAATACACCTACACTCATTTTATATCTAGTCGTCAAGTTTGAGCTTTGAAAAAATTATTAAATTTCCACACAGTATAAGTCTAGAAATATTTGATGGTGTTAGGTTGAGAAGAAAATTTACAGAAAATTGAGAAAAGTTTCTTAACTTAAATTTATCAGAATGCAAATTTGTTGTTGTTGTGTTTATGTCTGGAAAAAGCTTAATAAATTTATTTTTTCTAATAGTGAAAGAGTTATGTATGGGTTGATGAAAGTAGGGATGGGTGGATAATTCCACTGAACTAATGTTATTCTTTTTCTGCAAGAGAATAATACAGAGGTAAAAAGATCCAGATAATCTAGTCAAGGGGAAATAAATCAATACACCAATATGACATTCATTTGTACTGTACATTCTTCCATATTTCCCTCCAATTCCTCAAGAACATTTCATGCTTTATTTCTCCTGCTGTGGGATTCAGTTTATCAAATAAAGTCAAGGATTTGTCATTTGTCATGTTGTATCAAATGTGTGCATATAGCCTACATTGGTTTAGAATAGTGTGTGGGGATTTTTCTAGAATTGAATTTTATGTCATATTGTGTGTATTTCAATCTATTCAAACTCCGTCTGTTTCAGCTTTATCCAAAGTAAATATCTACATATTACTTTTACAAATCATTGATGCTGGAGAGCTCTGCCATAACTTAAGTAAAGCTGAACTGAAACAAACCGAATTGAGTTAAAACACATTTTGGGACAGTTACAATCACAGTATGGTTAGAGGAAAAGACTGATATGAAGCAATAAGACACTAACTGGCTTTGAAGTTTGAAATATGTAAGTTTAAAAGTGAACAAGTAAGTAAATAAAACAGAAATGTTAGCAACCACAGAAAAATAATAGGTCAATATCGTGATTATTAGTCTTCAACAATAGCTGCTATTACTGTGACAAGCAGGGACATTGGTGAAATTAGGTAGCCATTTAGATGCAGTTGTGGGGCTGGGGAGATAGCAGCAGAAGAGCCTGTCTGGCAGATCAAGGTCCTGAGTTTGATACCTGGTCAAAATTAAAGAAAAAAACAAGAAAAACACATAGATGCTGTTTTATTATCTATGTTGCTAAAGTTTTTGAAGGAGGTGTGGCACTTTGTGACTCCTCTGAGAACAGAGAACTGTGTAGAGCTGTCTCATGATCATACAAAGAAAACAGTAATAACAGCGCCTCTCTAATCCTCAGTCACAACACAGAGGTTAGCCATTACTGTCTTCAGGTTTGCATGGAAAAAACAGTATAGGACAGATAGAGACCTAAATGCACTTAAGCAGATACAGGAAAATGAACTGCAGCCTCTAAGGGCCCCAACTCACCTTTAGCAGCCAATGATCACCTGCAGATGGTCATCATTTGCTGATCCCAACAGATACTAAAATGAAATGGAGCCCCCCTTGCATGTGGAGACTCGCCTGGGATTAGGAAAAATGATAAACTGGAAGCAAAGCTTTGTAAATAAGTAGGGGAAGAGGGATTGAAAAGAAGGGACGGGATTTGGAAAAGTTTCTAAGACTCATTATTCCCTATGAGACTGTGATCAATTTATAGATATAAATTGTACAAAATAAACTTAATGAAAGAAAATCAAATGAAAAGAACAGTCAGTGTATTTGAAAGGGTGAAGGAAAAATTTGAAGAACATTATCTTTTCTTAAAAAGTTTGCTTGAAAACAGTAGGTAGAAGTAAACTTATTAATGCTGTTTTTTTTTTTCCCTCATCCAGACCAGAATAAGAGTTTCCAATGGAAGGGTTATTTGTCTAAAGATAAACTGCAAAACTGAATATTTTTGGACTAAAATTCCCTGCTACTATGCCATTCCACCCAATCTCAAGTTGGGGATCCACTAGTACTTGTAAGATACTGAACACAGGTTCTCCACAGTATGTTTAAAGTTTCTGGTACCTTTTTTCTCAAGGTTTGTCTAAAGTTATTAACTTGAAATTTTCTCTATTATTTCAAAGATGTGTAATTGCCTCTAAAAAAAAGCTTTTGGCATTAGGAAACATAACAAGCACAGCAGAACTTGAAAGTGGTAATAAGGGAGGAAAATGCTTTTAAGGTTGTTGCAAATTTTAAATTAAATATGTGCTTGTATCCACTTAGTAACAAGCTGGAAGGAAATATGGCATTTTAATTGAAAGTCTGTGATTCCTTAGCTTAAAAGGAGTAAACCTGGAAGGAACTAGCAGTTTTCTAGGAAAAGACAAATATTTCATTCCTTTTAATGTTTATTAGCATGTTAACTGAAAATGCATGTATGTTCTTTCTTTATTTCTTTCTTTCTAACTACATCAAAATTTCCCTCAAAGATATAACTGGATTTAAAACTTGAATGTTTATTTTTGTATATATGTTTTGCTAATCATATAAATAATCAATATGCCAAAACTCAGTATTTTATAATGAATGGTGGTGAATGGTGTATAAGGGATCTGGAAGTGGCTCATGTTGCAAGTTGGTTAATCTAGAATTGGTTATTTAAACTGTCTAAGCTGCATCTCTGTATCTTAAAAATTAAAGGTTGTAAGGATGATTAATTATTAATTGATTAAATAATACATGTGAAATGTTGAATGCAGGGCTTGATCTATGGCACTTTTAATAAAAAATATAGTAATGTTTGACATCTTAACCATATTAAATATTCCAGTATTTTTCTGTCATTTGAATGATCTTATATGCCACTCAGCAATGCCTGGCTGCAAACTTCTGTGGAACATTACAGTCACAGTTATTTCGAAGCACTGAACATTTGCTGCATTGTTGCAAATTGAAGTTCTTGTTTTCACTATCAGTAAAGAATAAAGTAGACTTTCAAACTGCTGTAACATTGAATTTTATTTCTGTCAAAACAGAAGGGTGCCACATCTCTGCATCCTTGTCAGCATTTGATATTTGATTATCTTTGTTAAAGACTTTCAGTATGTGTTTATTGATAACTCATGTGGTTCTCATTTTATTCTTCTAAATGCTAATGATATTCCACATATTTTCATTTACCTGTTTGCTTTCTTTCTTCTCAGTGTAATACTGTTTTGTATCTTCTGGTTAAATTCTAATTGACACTTTTAAATTTAATTTGGGTATGTTTATGATATGTAATAATTGCATATATGTATATATAATATATAATATTATATAATATTTATACATATTATTTTGATCATGATGGATACTTTTTCTTTCCCTTTGCATTTTCTGTGAGCCTTTTTCCTGGAGCTCTTTCTATGCTCCAGGATCCTCCTCTTTTAACTTTAATTTATTGACTATTGCTTTTCTTATATAGAGAAATAATTAGCCTTCTGTAATGGAATTATTTTTTTTTACAATTTATGGTCTCAAATTCCATTTCTCTACAAATAATTGAAAGTTACTCAAATTTATGCCTGAATAATCAGCAATTGTATAAATGTATCATGTTTTCTTCATTCATGTATTTATTGTTAGGCATCTAGGGTTCTGCAGTTGTTAGGAAATTGTGAATTACACTGATAATTTACATATACATACTGTGCTGTTGCATAATATGTTTTACTCTTTCAGGGAAGTGCCTAGGAATAGTATAGTTGAGTCAAACAGCATTAGTATTTTAAGATTTTTGAGGGCTCTGTACACTATTTTCTATAATAATTGAATAGTTTACATGCCTGCAAACAATATTGAATGACTATTTTTCATAACATTCAAACAAAATGTATTGATTTTGTGTTCTTGATAATATTAATTTTTATTGGTTTAATATAAAATAGCAGTACTATCTTGTTTTGCATTTCTCTGATGGATAAAGACTATCACTTTTTCTTCTAATTTATATATTTTGTACAGGATCTCACTACACAGCTCAGATTGGTGGTGATCCTCCTGTTTTTAGCCTCTCCAGAGCTGAGATCATAGGCGTGCACCACCATGCGTGGCTTGTTCCCCAGGTTCAGTGTGCCCCAGGGGCAGGGATGGTGCTGCGTGTCAGACCAGGGATCACACGCTTGTCCACGTGCTTGTCAAAATAGATTCTTAGTCCACTGGGCTATCCCAATGGCCCCTGGTTTTATTTCTTACAACATAGGTGTTATACCTACACTTACCTGTGCTTACATATTCAATGGTTTCTCTATTTGATTTTTCAGTAGTTTCATAGTTTCTCTTTTTATAGGTCTTTGATCCATTTTAATATGATTGTTAACACAAGGTGATAAACATCATTTTAGTTTCTTTCTCCTTCACATGATAGCGGATTCTCTCAACAACATTTGTTAAAGAGGTTATTCTTATTCCAGTGTGTGTTCTTATCCACATGAATAAAGATGAGATTGTTAAATGCACATGGAGTAGTTGTTTGCTTTCGATCCTTGGTATTATAATGATTCCTGCTTGTTCTTTCCTTTTTTTTTTTTTTTTTTTTTTTGAGACAGGGTCTCACTATGTAGTTCAGGCTGGCCTTAAGCTCACTTTGTAGCCCAGGCTGGTCTCAAACTCACAACAATCCTCATGCCTCAGCCTCCCAAGTGCTGGGATTACAGGCATGTGCTACCATGCCCAGCTGCTTGTTCTTTTCATTCAGTTTTTCTTTTGTTGTTTCAGTCTCTTCAGGTTCCATATAAATTTTAGGATTTATTTTATTTCACTTATTCCTACTTCTGTGAAGAATGCTATTATTATAGGAATATTGTTTATCTATCTCTTTATAAATATAGCTATCTTTACAATATTAAGGCTTCCTATGCATGCAAGGGCACATCTTCCCATTCTCAACCTCATTTAAAATGGAATAATTTCACTACAGGGATGTTGTTCATCTTGGTTGAATTATTTCAGGCATTTCATTTTTTTCTGAAGCTATCATGAATTCTGATTTCTTTCTCTGTGAATTTGTTACTGGTGCACAAATATAATATTTATTCAGCAGCACTGACTTTATATTCTGACACTTTGCTGATTTTTGTTAAGTGTAAGAATCTCCTTACGGAGCTTTTTGGGCCATCTACATAATGGATGAAAATATCTGGATACAGGAAAAATGCAATTTCTTTGTTTACAGTTTGAATCCCTTGTACTTCTTTCTCTTGCTTTATTGTTCTGCTTAGTTTTCCAAGTACCAGGTAGAACTTGAGTGTTGAGATTGAGCATCCTCTAGCTGACTTTACAGATAGTACTTTCAGTTGTCTTCTTTTACTGTGATATTGACTGTGGGTCTGTCATTGATGGCTTTCTTTCACTTCGATGGAAATTTCTTTTACATCTACTTTCATCTGGTTGTCATAGTGAAAGTACGTTGGATTTTTCCTGCATCTATATAAATAATATCTGATCATATTATTTACATCATTGGTTTTGTTCATGTGGTGATTACAATGACTTATATACATGTGTTCGGCCATATTTCCTTCATTGAAAAGAAGTCAACTTGGTCAAAATATTTGAGTTTTTCAGTTATTGAAGAAATTCTTTTTGAAAGTACCTAACTAAAGAGTATTATATTTCCATTCATCAATCAGATTGGCCAATAGCTTCTTTTTGTTGAATTTTTGCCTAGTTTTTATATCAGAATTCTAATGATGGCTTCATAGAATAAGGTAGGTTGTGTTCAGTTTTGGCATGTCATATTTGTTCAGTAAGTCTCCAATTTACTGCAACATCTCCAATTTACTGCAACATAAATTTAAAATAAGGTTCTTATAATAATTTAAATTTCAATGGACTATCAGTGGAATATTGGCTGAGAGGTAGAAAAGATAGAAAGATAAGATGGAGGAAGACATAATTAAATGTAACAAAACAAAAAATTAAAAAGGTGTGAAAATTGAGAAGAAAGATTGTGATGATGTTCCTAGTTTTATATCTATATAGATCAGAGTTGATGAGAAGAGAATGATTTAATAACATTATATGAGGGCCATGAAAAAGAAACACTAAAGGAGCTGGACAAACACTACAAAAAAGAAAATATACAGAATTGTCAGTGGAGGCCTTCATGGCTTTATGGGTGTTATAAATCATTACATAACTCTGCCTACAGAAATCCACTATATAAACACAAACACTGTCCACACCCATACAGTCTCATGTTGTTGTAACCCCACACTAACACTTTGTGTCCCTGATGGGTGAGGCTTCTCTACTGTGTGCTAAGCAAACAGTATCTCAGATGCTGAATGTGCACCTGAGCTGCAGGAGATGCAGTTTGGTATTCTCGCTTTCCTCCTTTCTTTATTTCATCAGACTTCTGTCTTGTGCTGGGAACTATTTGGCGGTCGTGACCTGAACAATCTTTTCTAGGCATACATTGCCTCAGCGATGGGTGTCATGAAGCTCCATGTGAATGTAGCTTCCTCTGTGTTGACTTGATGATTGTATTTTTAAAAACTGTCATGTCTGGGATTTATTTATATTTTTAGATATTAGTGTTGTTTCAAATACATATCAACATAACGTTCTACACTATACTTTGAACTGAATGTTTAAATTTGGTTGAAATCCACTTTTAATTTTTTTAAGTGGGTCATTTTTTGGAGGAATTTACATGTCTGAGTTCCTTGCCTAGCACTAGGCACAAAAGATTTTGCCCAGTGTATTATATGATTTTTGCATTTCATAATTATGTTTTTAATCAATTTTCAGTTTATTTTCACATCAATTTTGGTGCTTAGATTGGGTCCTTATTCATTTCTCCTCCTTACCTTTTTTCTTTGCTTTCTTATCTGTAGTCTATCTTTCTTTCTTGAATTATTTTGCCTGTTTTTCCAGAGACTTCCAATGTATTTTATGCAATATTTTCTGATTCAGTAATGTCTATCCTGCTCTAATATCAGCCCTTCTGGTACTGTGCCTAGATAATAAGCATTAAAAACTGGAAGCATAATTCTTGCTATTATTTTCATAATAATATTTTTAAGTGTTGTATATGGTTAGATTTTTACATTTCTGTGTAAAAATTTGTCATTGTTTATTGCTATTTTTTACTTATTTTTTATTTTTGTCACATTCTGTAGAGATTTAAAGTTTAGCATGTCAAGGATTGATGGAAAATACATTCATCTTATGTCTAGGGCATTTGATATTCAGACAGATAGTGACATTAAACACAACTGCCTATGTCACAGGGTAATAATATCATTAAACTTCTCCTCTGGAAGATTAACAACTTAAGTTTGAAGACCAAAAAAGCAGATAGAAAGAAGAGCTATAAGGGTGGCCAACATTTGGCCCTAGCCCTTCAAGTTCAGTGAAGACTCAGGACATAGGAGAACTTGTACTGTAACATCCTATAACTCCATAGTGTCCCAAATTTTCTGATTAATGAGATTATGGGGCCACAGAGGAAAGTGATCTACGATGTGGAGTGCACCTAAGGAGAGTCACCTAGAGGGGAAATATTCTCTCAGGCTTTCACAGAGAGCAAATCAGTCAAGTATTGTTTTAAATAATTGTTCTATATAATTATCTCTTCATACAAGCTTTAGTTTAAACATGTGTACCTGTTAACTATTCGTGTTTTAAGAAATCATTAAACTTTAATATGCATTTAGGAGATATAACATCTTTCCTAAGTTGACTGTTCCACTGGGTGAAAATATTATATCTCTCCATTGATTTATGTATTCTAATTTATTTACAAATAGCATATACATTTCTCTCACAACATTTACATTTGTATGCATTTTCTCTTTAAAGAAATATCTTAAATGTAACACAAACCTATAATGCCAGCACTCAGAAAGCTGAGGGAGGAACATCATTTAAGTTCAAGATGAACCTGGGCCACAAAGTGAGCTTTAAGCCAGCCTGAACTGCACAGCAATATGCTGTCTTAAAAACACCAGAAATACCTATCCACCCCAACCTGGCTTGCCCTGGAACTCGGCTGAGCACCTGTCCCAAACCCAGCAAGGGAGTGAGAATTTCTATGACTCTTCCAGCACCTGTTTCAATGGAGCCCAGCCAGGGGAGGGTGTGGAAGAATTTTCGGCTTCTTTGCATGCACGCCGAGCTGTCAGGAGAACCTGCCCCCAAGACCTCTGAGAGAGTGATAAGTCAGATCCACCCCAGCCCGTCCAGCCCTGCAACTCTCCAAAGCCCCTGCACCCAAGCCCACCAAGCTAGTGAGAACATTTGTGACTCTTCTGGACACTGATCCACCCGAGCCCATTCCACTGAGCGTATGGGAGAAAGTTCAGCTCTCCCATGTGCCCCACCATCTGGAGCCCCTGCCCCAAGGGCCACTTCCAGCTCCTGATCCAGCCCAGCATGACCCAGTGAGTGTGTGTGAGAGCTTCGGCGCTCCAAGGTGCTCCCTGGGCCAGGAGCACAACAGAGGGGAACCACAGGTTCACAGTTGTGACAGGAGGGTTGTAACAAAAAGGATCTGAACACAATAACTAGATCCAGGTCTGGCATAATTGGATAATCTCAAAATTAAAATATTGGCACCTGAATCTCATTATGACAAAGGCTGTAACTGCACTGAAACTCTACACCAAAGGTCAGAGGTCAGTGCTACGGAAAATAACAAAGACAAGGAACAAAATGCAATCTCATGCCTTGAGCCCACCAATGATAAGTGCAGAGGAAGAATAAGCTCAGCTGAAATGAAAGAATTAACAGAGTTGGAAACAAAGAAACAAGAGCAGAAAGGTATAGAGGAACTCAGACCAGAATTAACACCTGCAATAGAAAAAGAAATTTTGAATACATGTCATCTGAAGTAATGAAATAAATCCAGAAATGTATGGGAGACCCAATGCTTACACAGAAAAATTCCAGAGAACACTGTTCCAGCTGAAACATGAAGTAACAACATCACAACCAAAGAAACAATACCAGAATGTTAAAGAGGAACTCAGAGCAGAAATAATTTCTGAAATAAAAAAAGAAATCTTTGCAATCATAGCATCTAAAGTAGAGAAATAATTACAGAAATATACCGAAGAAGCCCAATTTGGGAAAGTAATCTGCAGTAAAAGAATTAAAAGCTACCTCTAGAGAAGACACTGATAAAAAACAGAGGAGATGAGAAATATAATGGATTCCATCAATGAGCAATACAGTAAAGAAATAGATCACATGAAGCAGAGTCAAGGAGATATGGAGCTTAAAATCTCAATCAGGAATCTACAAAACCATTTGAGTGAAAGTGAAGACAGAGCTTCAGATTTTTTTTTTTGATTTTTTTTTCCATTTATTTTTATTTTATTAAAATACAAATGTCAATCAGACAGTTTCAAGACACCTTAACCATACAGAGTCGATGAATTAATACATTGCAAACTGTTTTCATAACGTTTTGGTACTGTACAAGGTACATACATGAAATTATATTTACAGGTTTTTTTATAGCTGAATTATATCAAAGATTCATTAATTATTTACCTAGTGGATGACCATAGCACTAAAAGCCGACATAATATCCTGTCCAACCACCATTAGTGCAGATCTTGCCTCTCATAGAATTATGTAGAAGCACAGCGTTATCTATCCCAACTGTACTGTCTATACACACACATCCTGATTTTTTCTTTCTACAACCCTTC
>PVKA01046697.1:0-14767 GCA_004027165.1 Ctenomys sociabilis
CGGCCTGATCTTTATAATTTTTTATTTATTTATTTATTTATTTATTTATTTATTTATTTTTGTCTTTTTTTGAGACAGGGTCTCACTGTGTAGTTCAGGCTGGCCTTAAGCTCACTTTGTAGCTCAGGCTGGTCTCGAACTCACAACAATCCTCCTGCCTCAGCCTCCCTAGTGCTGGGATTACAGGCATGCGCCACCACGCCCGGCCTGATCTTTATAATTTTTTAAACTAATTTCAAATTGTTCTTCTAATTTCAAATTTCTGCCATTCTAGTAGATACATAGTACTACCTCCTTATCTCTTTTTTTTTTTTAAATGTATTTGGTTCAGGGTTTCACTACACAGCTCAGACTCACAGTGATCCTCCTGTTTTTAGCCTCCCTAGTGCTGGGATTACAAATGCATGGCACCACGCCTGGACTTGGTCACTCTCTCAGCGAGCCCGGCAGCTGGGCCACCATGCATGTGGTGCTAGGAATTGAACTCCAGTCCCTGCATTTGCCTAAGCAGGTGCTTAGTCTGCTGAGCTATCTAGCTGGCCCTCCTTGTCTTAATAGTATGTCTACAAAGCCAATAAGTAGGGCCATATCTTGGTACTCGACTGCCTTCAAACTCATCCAAATTTGATACTCAAGGCATTTTGGTGGGAACATTTTGCCCTGTTACTGGTTTTTTTGGTGGCATGGTGTGGGAGACCAGAGGTGAACTGAAGCTTAATTGGCCTCCTCTGTGAGCACAAAGGAGAAAGACAGCATGCAGAGCACGGGTTTTTGTTTAGTTTGTTTTTTTGTTTTGTTTTGTTTTTGGCAGAACCGGGGATTGAACCCAAGTGCTTATGCTTGACCAGGGAAGCGCTTATTCCACTGAGCCATCTCCCTGGCCCCTTATTCATGGGTTTTTGAAGGCACATGAACCCTGTATTGCATGATCTGCTTGTACCTATGTCTGAGTGAATCAACGCAGGATGAGCAAGACGCTCAGGGCTCCTCTACCAGCCAGAGGCAACAGCAGGGCCCTGGATGCCAGCATGTTAAACTATGCCATCTTTGTCATTCATTCTCATTCACCCCTAGGTCAGACAATAAACTAGCCAAAACTTGGAGGAGGGGGCTGGTTCCCTATGGGTGGCGTCTGGGGGGCACTTGAAGCTGCTGGTGCAGGCTGGCCCCCTACAGCATGGTGACTGCCTATCCATTCTAACCACAACAATTGTTTGGTGCTTGGTTTTGGTATTCTTTGCCTTTCAGAATCAATTAGTGAACATGAAAGTATACAAAATAATATTTTCATGTGCCAATTTCTTGTGCATACTGGCCTTTTCATGGGTTCCCTTCCCTCCTAGTGCCAGGATCTAACCCAAGCTCTCAAACATAGGCTAACACTCTACCTCTGAGCTCTTTCTTAGCCCTGGGTGTACTGTGGAAAAGCACCTACCTTGGCCCTGTCCTTCAGGGATGTGTCACTCACAGTTAGTGGGCGTCACTCACTGATGGTCATCAGTGGCCGTCCCTGTGCTAGTCACGCTCGTACTCCCTCCCGGAGATCTGGAGACCCTGTCCCTAAGCTCCACACTCACATATCCAGCTTTCCAGGTTTGGCTTTTTGCTATCAGACTGATCCTCATACCCTTCAAGATCAATACTGAAAGTCTTCATCTATTCTTCCACCTTAAATCCATTTTCCTTCTTTTCTACTTCAAGGTACCAAATCTATTCCTTCCTCTTCATCCTCACTGGCCCTGTGAATGTTAAGGCTACAGTTTCATAGGAGCCAGGGAGATGGCTCAGTAGAATAAGTGCTTCCCTGGCAAGCACAAGGATCTGAGTTCAATCCCCAGTTCTGAAAAAAAAAAAAAAAAGACTACAGTTTCTTGTATTTTGAGAAACTTCTGTGACCTGTTTTTGTTTCCCTCCTCATATCATCATGGCCTAGATAGCCCCTCCTGGGGTGTCAGCTTAAGTGCCATTTCCTCTGGGTTAGGTGTTTCCTACATACTCCTTCAGCTCCAGTTCCTTTGCATCCATCACTTATCACAGCGGGCTGGGATGACCAGTGTCATTGCTTTAATACCTGAATCAGGCATTTGACGTTTTGCCTATTCAGCACACTTCCCCTCTCCCTAGCTCTGGCCCTTCCATTCTCATTCTGTATGGTTTTGGTGCAGCAGGCATACATGTCACCCAGGTATAGCTGGTCAGCCCGTTCCACCCGATAGCCCCTTAACTGGGTCTTTTTTTTTTTAAATGTATTTGATACAGGGTCTTCAGGGGCTCAGTACACAGATCAGACTCATAGTAATCCTCCTGTTTTCAGCCTCCCAAGCGCTGAGATTACAGGAGTGTGACACCATGTCCAGTCTCAATCTTGGTCTCAGCGTGCCTCGGGGTTGGGGCGGGGCTGGCATGGCATGCCTGGGATTGAACCTCAGTCCCTGCGCCTGCCTAGGCAGGTGCTTTAGTCTGCTGAGGTATCTGGCCAGCCCTTTATCTGGGTCATTGGCAAGTAGGAAAGCAATGCAGTTGATCAGAGCCGATCTTAGAATTTGTCCCTGGCCAGCCCTAAGAAGGATTCTTTTGCTAAAGGAGTGACTGACACATCAAGTTGAAAGTTGAAAGCCAGAAAGAAGACCCACAGGTGAGCATCTGGTCCCTGGGCCTTGCCTATAACATGCTATGTTTAAAATTTTTTTCTAGGACTGGAGAGATAGCTCAGAGGCATAAGTACAACCTCAGAAGCACAAAGATGCAAGTTTGATCCCTGGCAACACATGCCATGTGGTATCAGCCCTGGATGCCCGGGCACACCATCTAAGCCCCAGATGCAGGTACCCACCATGTGGCCCTGGAACTGAGCATGATGATACATACCTGTAATCCCAGCACTTGGGAGGTTGAGTCAGGAGAATCTCTGTGAGTTCAAGACCAGCCTGGGAACTACAAAAATGAGCACAAGGCTAGCCCTGCACTGCATAGTGAGACCCTGTTTCAAAAGTAAAAAAATTTTTTTTGGTGCTGGACTCAGTACAGAACTTGTGCATGCCAAGCACACAGTAGGCAAGTTATACTCTCAGTCCCCATGCATCCTAAGTGGGAAATCTCTCCACAGTACTACTATAGTATACTGATTCTACAAAAATACTGCTCCACAACTCTTTGCATCTCTAACACATCTGACACAGGAGATTAGGGCTTGGCAAAGCTGACTGAGGAGGTAGATGTGGGCTGTTAATTACAAGGTCTTGGACATGTATGTAGCACAGGTCCCAAAACCCTGCAGATGGACTTGTCCTGAGAAGCCAAGCAGGATTTCCATAGAATAGCCTAGACTTGGGCCAGGGAGATGGCTCAGTGGAATAAGCACTTCCCTGGCAAGTATAAGGGCATGAGTTCAATCCCCGGTTCGGCCAAGAATAGCCTAGACTTTATGTCAACATGAGGAGTGGGATGCCAGGACTGCCTCTCAGGACCTGTATGTAGAAGTTCTCATACCTTTTCTTGAGATATGGATAATATAAAAAGACACAGATGCCAAGGAAATTTGCTATCATGGCTTTTCTCACAATAACCCACCCTGTTTTCTAAGGGTGTACTTTACTTTTATCTTACTTTTCCCCCTTTTACTCCATCAAAACTTGTTAAAAAAAAAAAAAAAAAAAAAAAAACTTGTTCAACAGGATCCATTTTCTCCTTTATTCATCGCTTTTACACTTTCAAATTAACTTTGCTGGTTGGCCAAATAGCTCAGTGGATTAAAGCGCCTGTAAGCAGCCACAGGAGCAGGAGGTTTGATCCTTGGGCCTGCTGTGCCAGCCCCGCCCCTGGGGCACACTGAGACTGGGCCTGTAATCCCAACTCTTGGGAGGCTGTAAACAGGCGGATCATTATGAGTCTAATCTAGTAGTGAGACCCTGAATACCCTGTAGACCCTTCCCTAAAATACAAAACAAAACAAAACAAAAGTTAACTTTGCCACTGCTTCTTGGTCATTTTGTTCAATTCTTTCAGATGAGAAGAACTTGGTATCCAGCTCCAGAAAGAGAGGCAAGCAACATGGTAATATTGCACAAGCCACTTTTGGGAGGAATTACCCATAAACATTTTGGTATAGGCAGCCAGAAGACTCAAAAGCCAGGATATGTTTATAACGCTATGATGGACCCCTCCCCACCCATGGTCCTAGGGCCTTCACACGCAACTGCATCTACAGCCTTTTTTTTTTTTTTGGTTGTGAAATTATGTTTATTCTGATATGTATTAGTTATACCACAAATCCATGACAAACTACCAGGTCATTTTCACATTATTTCTTCAAGCCTGAGTTGTGTCGATGACTTCAAATTGAGGATCTTCAAACTTGAAGCTAGTATGCTTTACCATACAATTGCTTAAGCTTCAAAAGCTCTCTCTCCAGATCTTGCTGATATTCCGGGCCGGTATCAACAGGCCCTCCAGAGGCCCTCCAGAGGCCTGTGGCTTGGACTTGTATTCTCTCATCTTGTCCACGAGGATTTTCTGTACAGGATCAAGCTCCTTATTAAAGGCCACTGCTGAAGCAAGTGGATGGAGATTGCCGACTGAACAACAGAGGGAAACCTGAAGAGCTTCTGAAGAATCACGGTGATTCTACAGTACTTGCACTCAGTCCCTAGCTCCCAGGGCCTGCACTGCTGCCACCGTTCTACCTCCACAGCCATTTTTAAAGAAAGTTTTGAACCACTAAATTGCGAGGCTGGGCTCAAACTTGTGGTGCTCCTACATCAGCTTCCCAGAGTGCTTGGATTATAGGAGTCAGCCCAGATTTGCTAATTCTTTTCTTTTTTGCTAATTGTTCTCACTTAGGTTTGTGGACAGAATACAGAGTAGCAGTTATTAAGAGCACAAGTGCCAGAGGCTGATTCAAGGGTTCCAAGCCCCGCAAATCACTTACCAGCTATGTGATGTTGAGCAAATTACTTAACCTCTCTGTGCCTCAGTTTCCCTCATCTACAAAATGGAGATGCTATTTTGTTATGAGAGTTAAAAGATCAATGTAAAAAGATGTTTACAATGATACCAAAACATTATGAAAACAGTTTACAGTGTTTTAATTTATCAAATCCATCTTGTCAAGGTACCTTAAAACTGTCTCATTGATATTTGTACTTCAATAAAACAAAAAACACAAAACAACAACAACAAAAAAGATGTTTACACCTTCCACGGGAGGCCTTCACGCGCCATCACTACTGCTGCTATGTCTCTAGTGATCCCTGAGAAATTATTAAGGGTGGGGCGAAGGTACGCTCACGTGGTGCTGAAGGAAGCAGACATCGACCTGACCAAGAGGGCTGGAGAGCTCACTGAGGACGAGGTGGAGCGCATGATCACTAGAACACAGAATCCGTGCCAGTGCAAGACCCCAGGCTGAGGGGCTGGGGAGATGGTTCCGTGGAATAAGCGCTTCCCTGGCAAGCGCAAGGGTCTGAGTTCAATCCCTGATTCCACCAAAAAAACAGATCCCAGACTGGTTTCTGAACAGGCAGAAGGATATGAAGGATGGCAAAGACAGCCAGGTTCTAGCCAACGGTCTGGACAAGGTTTGAGAAGACCTGGAGAGACTGAAAAAGATCCGAGCCCACAGGGGCCTGCGCCACCTCTGGGGTCTGCGAGTCCAAGGCCAGCACACCAGTACCACTGTGTGCCGCGGCCCCACTCTGGGTGTGTCCAAGAAGAAATGAGGTTGTAGGCTTGCTCTGACAATAAATAGTACATATACCTAAAAAAAAAAAAAAAAAAAAAAGATGTTTACACTGCAGGGAAAGTGTCACATGGGCCATTCATGAAGGAAATAAGAACAAGGCTAAAGATTTTCAAATGGCTAAAGATAGTTCTGTTGTTGATGGGAAAAACAGCAGGATAATACCTGGGACATCTTACCAGAAACTTCCACAAGTTCTTTTGTTTTCTGTTTCATCTATCACCTGTTCTTTTTTTTTTTTGGTGGAACCAGGGATTGAACTCAGGTCCTTGTGCTTGCCAGAGAAGCACTTATTCCACTGAGCCATCTCCCCGGCCCTATCATCCGTTCTTAATGTCACACTGACACCATTAATGGAAGGAAATCTAGAGTGGTAGCCAGCTGAACTTACAAAGGCATGATAGTAGTTTGGGTTCTAAAAACTTGGTTACTGGTGCTGTACTGAGTGTTTATTTCATTTATGTAATAATTAGGTTTACTAGAGGTTGGGGAGATAGCTGAGTAGAATACGCACTTGCTTGGCAAGCACAAGGGCATGAGTTCAATAGCTGATTCCACCAAAAAAAAAACAAAAACCGAAAACAAGAAATTAGATTCACTGCTTGCCACTGCCACACATTACAGAGAAGATTCAGGAGTTCCTTCAGCCATTCCTTCCCTCTGGGACTGTATATACCCAGGATGCAATGCAGCACTGCACTTCTAAGAGCATGAGCTTTAGAGTGGGTCAGATCTCAGTTTAGCGTTCTGTGTTTGCCTGCTTGTATGAATTTAAGTAACAAGTCATTTTTATTTTAATTTTTTTATTTTTTTGTCTTTTTGAGACAGGGTCTCACTATGCAGTTCAGGCTGGCCTTAAGCTCACTTTGTAGCTCAGGCTGGTCTCGAACTCACAACAATCTTGCTGCCTCAGCCTCCCGAGTGCTGGGATTACAGGCCTGCGCCACCACGCCTGGCAAATTTTTCTTTTCTTTTTTTTGGCCTAACCAGGGATTGAACTCAGGTCCTTGCACTTGCCAAGGAAGCGCTTTTTCTACTGAGCCATCTCCCCAGCAATAATAAGTCATTTTTATGAGTCTGTTTCTCCTCTGTAGGAACAGATAAAGTACTGTAATCACTCCCAAGATTGCTTATATGCCACACATCCTATACACTGATCGTACCTGCTTTTTGTCTGTTTGTTTTGACACAGTCTGCTACGTAGTTCATGCTCATCTTAAGCTCACCACGTAGCCCAGGTTGACCTCTAACTCTCAGCCATCCTCCTGCCTCAGCCTCCCAAATACTGGGATTACAAATGTTGTACCACCAACCTAGCCATGGACTTACTTTATAAAATGTGGGGGAAGATCAACTGAGATGGCTTCTACAGAACATCTAGTTAGTAATGCGTAGTTTGAAAGCACTCTGTATATATTAGCGGCTATTCTTCAGTATTTCCTGTGCAGAAGTACTGCTGATAACAATCAATGTACTAGCAGGAGGATGTAGAGGCAGCCAAGTTCATGATGAGGAAGGCTTTCTGGACTTTTTTTTTTTTTTCTTTGGTACCGGGGATTGAACTCAGGACCTTGCTAGGCAGACACTTATTCCTGTAAGCTATTTCCCCAGCCCCAGAGGATGGCTTCCTAAGGAGACTCTGAAGTCTATATTGCATTTGAATAAGGAGGAACTCCCTTTGGCAGAGATTGGGATGAGTATTTGTGGAAGAAAGAACTGGTGTCTCTGTGACCAAAATGAGTCTTGGATGCAGCTCAGCCCCACCCTCAGGGCGCTACTGGGTGCCTGCTAGTAGGAGGGGATCCCAGAAGCTTGTCTGGCTTGGCTGGAGAAGGAAGCAGACATCTCCTACACAGAGGGAGGAAAGCCACAAGCTCTTGTCTGGTAGCCCCTGCATTTGAGGACACTCAGGTTAGCAGACAGATTTCTGTGGGGGCCAGTGAGCTGGTGGGGAAAGGTTGCTGGGGGGACTCTCTGGCCATGGGGAAAACGGGGCTAGAGGCTTCTTCCTCCTTGCACAGTGACCAGGGCTGGCTCAGCATCTTCTTTGTGAATACTCAGAATCTCAGCTTCCCATCTTTCATTCAGCAGGGTCTTCCCTAGGCGAGAATAACACACAGGAAAGGGCCAGGGAGATGGCTCAGTAGAATAAGAGTTTCCCTGGCAAGCACAAGGGCCTGAATTCAACTCCTGGTTCTGCCAAAAAAAGACCAGCCTGAGCTACAAAGTGAGCTTAAGGCCAGCCTGAACTGCATAGTGAGACCCTGTCTCAAAAAGCCAAAAAAAAAAAAAAAAAAAAAAATCCGCTCTGGTTCTGTCTGGGGCTGGGGATGTAGCTCAGTGGTACAGTGTGCACTTTGCATGTATGAGGCCCTGGGTTCGAGTCCCAGTTGTACAAATGTACCTGTAAAATAGAGCTGGGTGGGGTGGTGCATGGTTGTAATCTTCGCACTCTGGGGATCTGAAACAGGAGATTCAAGAGTTTGAGGCCAGCTAGAGCTACATAGATACCTGGTCTCAAAAACCTTAAACCTTTTTTAAAATTCTGGAGGTTCCAAATGGTCATTTTTGGGCTGAGGGAGACAGGTAGACCAGGCTATTAACTTCTGCATGGTCCTGCCCTCTCCTATCGCCTCTCAGATCAATACCTCTCCCTTTGGGGCTCTATTCCAGGCCTGACCTATCTGGCTACATCAGGCAGCTCCTGTACCTTCTGGCTGCTGGTTGGGCTTGGCCGAGGGGCAGCCTGGTAGGTAAGGCAGGAGGAGAGAGAGGTCCTGTGTTTATTCCCTTGCTCCTGCCCCAGGTGGGCATACTCCTTGATTGAGAGTGGCTGCTCTTCTGAAGCGGGGCTTATTCCCAAAATGAACTCCTTCTGGGCTCAGGTAACTATTTCTCCTGTCCCTCCAGGCCTGGAGTGGTATTTTTTAATAGCCTGAGGTTGCCAAATCATCCCTTGTGGTTCTTCTACACCTGCCCCATACCTCTGCAAATTATTTTAATGATTGTGCCATCTGTTTTCACTTGAGGTTCTGACTCAAACACTTGCTAAATAGGATGAATTAAAAAAAATACAAAAATAAGGATTTGTCATATATATATATATATATATATATATATATATATATATATATATATATATACATATATCCTTTTTTGTGCTACTGGGAATTGGACTCAGGACCCTGAGCTTGCCAGGCAAGCAGAAGCACTTTATCTGCTGAGCTATCTCCCCAGGCCTTATGTATAGATATATCTTAACACAGTTTGGTCAAATGTGGTAAAGAGTTAAGTACAAGCCGGGCATGGGGGCATGCCTGTAATCCCAGCACTCAGGAGGCTGAGGCAGGAGGATTGTTGTGAGTTCGAGACCAGCCTGAGCTACAAAATGAGCTAAAGGCTAGCCTGAACTGCATAGTGAGACCCTGCCTCAAAAAGACAAAAAAAAAAAAAAAAAAAAAAAAAAAAAGTTAAGCACAGTTGGGCATGATAATGTGTGCCTACAATCCCAGTACTTAAGAGGCTGAGGCAGGAAGATTGCAAGTTTGAGGGCAGCCTGGAATGAAACCCTATCTGAAAAAAAAAAAAAGGAAAAAAGGTTAGGCAAGAGCTTGGCATGTGCATTGTAGTCTCATTCCATCATTTGGGTCTAGTTCCTCAGGGCTTGCTTTGCATTCAGACAATCTACATTTGACTGCTCCTAGGAGCTCCAAGCTTAGTCTTCCCTGTGTGAAGTCTAAAGGAAACTTCATCTCTTTCCTAATGGACTAAACCAATTTTCTGCATTCTCAGACTCACTGTAAGCCACAAGCCCACTCTTAAACTAATCACTTTTGCCAGAAGAATGGAATAAAGTACTGGCTACACCTGGGTCAGACACTTGCCCCGGTTAACCCACCTGAGTGAGATAGCCTGAGAGTAGAGGAAGATGGCTATCAAAGGAATGTGAAGATGCCCCAACTAGCAGAGGGGCAGATGCCGAGCAGACCAAATCCACGTGGCTGTGAAACCTGGGGTAAGAAACCAAAACTCTGGAACTTCTCTGTCCTCTCTCTTGATTCTACTAATGATTATGGAGCACTTGCTGGTGGGCCAGACCCAATGCTAAGTGTTTTAGATGAGTATTTGGCAGATAACTTTATTTCCTCCTTTACAGATAAATAAACCAAGACTCAGAAAGTAAAGGGGACATTCCCTGGGGTCACAAAAACCAGATGTGGAAGACCTAGTATTTCTTTTTTCATTCTTTTTTTTTTTTTTTTGGTGGAACCGGGGATTGAATTTAGGCCCTTGCATTTGCCAAGGAAGTACTTATTCTACTGAGCCATCTCCCCAGTCCTAGGACCTAGTATTTGAACCCAGATTTTTTTTTTTTTTTTTTTTTGCAGAACCAGGGATTGAACTCAGGTCCTTGTACTTTCCAGAGAAGCGCTTATTCTATCGAGCCATCTCCCTGGCCCCAGAACCCAGATTTGCCCAGTGCAAAAGCATGCAGCATTGTGTCAAGATGTCTGTCAGTGACAGCCCAACCTGCGGAGTTGAGGATTAAAAGAGATATAATAAAAAAGAATTGTGAAATCAATGTTTATTGTGCTAGCATGTATTTAGTGTGTCCTTCGTACACTACCAGGTACCAGACCCTAAGCCAGGTGTTCAGTGTGGATGGATGTTGCATCCTTCCAACAAGATTCCCATTTGTGGAAACATCTCGGGCAGCTGCTTCCCCATAAGAGCTCCACAGGCTGGGGAAATGGCTCAGTGGGATAAGCACTTCCCTGGCAAGTTCAAGGGCCTGAGTTCAATCCCTGGTTCTGCCAAAAAAATAAATAAATAAATAAAAATAATAATAATAATAATAATAAAGAGCTCCACAGTGGTTCTCCTCTTATGCTCGCTGACTTTCTCTTCATGGTTTTATTTTTATTTATTTGTTTTTTTTGTCTTTTTTTGAGACAGGGTCTCACTATGCAGTTCAGGATGGCCTTAAGCTCACTTTGTAGCTCTCGAACTCACAACAATCCTCCTGCCTAAGCCTCCCAAGTGCTGGGATTACAGGCCTGTGCCACCACGCCCGGCTTCTCTTCATGTTGGTTTAAGCTTCTTCCCAGTCTCTCTCTCTCCTCTTCTCTCCTCTCCCTCCCCACCCCCTCAGAGCCCTTGTGCCTGAAGAACTCTAGATGGTGGGGCGCTAGGACTCAACCAGAAAAGAGTGGGTGGAAAGCCGGGAAGTGATGGGATTAGCCTCACAACCTCTCCTCTAGCAATTTCGGACATGGTCACATCTTCCAGGGTAATGGAGTTTACCCTGGATGTGAGTGTGAGAGATACAGGGTTCATGAGCCCCAGGCTGTCTAGCAAGCTGCTGTAAGCAGCAACTCTGGCCACCCAGATTGCTTCTGGCTGAGCCTACCTTTTCACTGTCTTCAGCTCTTCCTTTATGCTCTGCCCGTACAGGCATCAGAATCTGCTGCTTCTCCTAAGTGATCGCTATTACCCAAAATGCTTCTGAAAAAACTTGACCAAGCTTTCTTCATTGGAAACTGAGGGTGGGGATTGTATCTTTCATTTTTGTATTTCCAACTAAATGCTATTTATTTATTTAGTTAATCTCAGTGCTGGGCACTGAATCCAGAGCCTTATTTGTGGTAGGAAAATGCTCTGCAACCAAGATCCATCCATAGCCTTTTTTTTTTTATTTTACTTTTTCTTTTTGGCGGGTGATGATGGTGGTGGCGGGGTACCGGGAATTGAACTTAAGACCTCTTGTTTAGCCGGGCATGGTGGTGCATGCCTGTAATCCCAGCACTCGGGAGGCTGAGGCAGGAGGATTGTTGTGAGTTCGAGACCAGCCTGAGCTACAAAGTGAGCTTAAGGCCATCCTGAACTGCATAGTGAGACCCTGTCTCAAAAAGACAAAAAAAAAAAAAAAAAAAGACCTCTTGTTTGCCAGGCAGATGCTGTGCCACTGCCCTGGCCCTTTATTTTATTTTTGAGGCAGGGTCTTGCTAATTGTTTGGGCTGGCCTCAAACCTTGTGATCCTTTGGCCTCAGCTTCCTGAGTATCTGGAATTATAGAAGTGTGTCACTAACATGCCTGGGGTTCAATCCCGTGTGCCTTGCTGGCCGCACCCCAGGGGCTGAGACGTGGACTGAGACGGTGTGGCGGTGGTGTGCACCTGTCAACCCAGAGCTCGGGAGGCTGAAAACGGGAGGATCACTATGAATCCAGTCTGTGTAGTGAGACCTTGTAAACCCTGTACTAATCACATAAAGAGGTGTGCCACCAAGCCTGGATAAATGCTTACATTGTATACAGGTGTGTATGCATAATGTGTGTATGCATAATGTGTGTGTGTGTGTGTGTGTGTGTGTGTGTGTGTGTGTTTGATATAGAGTCTCACTATGTAGTAATTCAGATTGGCCTAGAACCACTATGCAGCCCAGGCTGGCCTTGAACTCAGGATGAGCCTCCTGCCTCAGCCTCCCAAGTGCTGGGATTACAGACATACACCACCATACTATTAAGTGTATTTAATAGTAATAGTTGATTCAGAGCTTTCTGTGAACCATTTACTTTACTGGTCAAGCTTAATTTTCCCAACACCTGTATCTTATGGCTACTAATTTTATTTAACAAAAGACAAAGATATGGTTTGTTTAAAGTCACAGGGGCCGGGGAGATGGTTCAGTACAATAAGTGCTTCCCTGGAAAGGGTAAGGCTCTGAGTCCAATCCCTGGTTCTGCAAAAAGAAAAAAAGTTTAAAGTCACAGTGTTGCCGGGCATGGTGGCGCATGCCTGTAATCCCAGCACTCGGGAAGCTGAGGCAGGAGGATTGTTGTGAGTTCGAGACCAGCCTGAGCTACAAAGTGAGCTTAAGGCCAGCCTGAACTGCATAGTGAGACCTTGTCTCAAAAAGACAAAAAATAAATAAATAAATAAAGTCACAGTGTTGGGCCTGGCAAGATAGCTCAGCTGTCTAAAGCACCTGCTTAGGCAAGCTTAGCCAAGCACACGGGACCTCAGTTCAATCTCCCAGCACCACATACTGAGCCAGCCTCACCCTTAGAGTGGGCTTAGCCAGCAATTATTAGGGTCACAGTGTTAGAAATGACCAAGTGGTGAACTGGATAGAAGGTACTCTGGACCTCACTCAGATGTCAGATTTGCATGTCCAACAGCCCATTTGACAAAGCTACTTGAGTATCCAATGGAATCTCAAAACTAACATGCCTAACGTGGGCCAGCCAGATAGCTCAGTGGATTAAAGCACCTTTAGGCAGACACAGGGCCTGGGGTTCGATACCAGCATGCCAAGTCAGCCCCACCCCTGGGGCATGCTGAAATGGGAATTGAGACTGGATGTGGTGGTATGTGCCTGTAACCCCAGCACTTGGGAAACTGAAAATAGGAGGATCAGAGCCAGGTGTAGTGGTGCAGGCCTGTAATCCCAGCACTCGAGAGGCTGAGGCAGGAGGATTGTTGTGAGTTCAAGATCAGCCTGAGCTACAAAGTGAGCTTAAGGCCATCCTGAACTGCATAGTGAGACCCTATCTCAAAAAGACAAAAAAAAAAAAAAGGGGGGGGGATCACTATGAGTTGAGTCTGATCTGTGCAGTGAGACTCTGTAGACTTTGTCCTAAATACATAAACAAGAACGACAACAAAAATCCTAACATGCCTAAGATTGGAGTCCTGGTACCTATTTCCATCCAATCAGTCATTCATTGCATCTGCATCTTTCAGTTTCTGGTGTTAAAACCATTAAAATGTCCACATAACATCTCTCTCTACTCTATTTCTAATCTATGTGTGCGCTTAATCAGGTCTCCCTTCAATACACCGCTTGCTATGACCACCTGCCACCACTTTCAGGATTCCTTTCTGGCCTAAACCACTGTCATCGCCACCTGGATGGTTACAGTAATCTCACTGGTCTTCTAACTTCTGCTTTTGCCCCCTTTAATTTGCTTTTCACAGAATCGGATGTGTCAGCTCACTGCTGGAAACACTTAACGTGGGTAAATTGAAGAGTAAAAGCCGAAGTCCCCAGGCCCCAGGCTGAACCGCAAGGTGCTGTCTGAGCTGGTTTCCTGGGCGTAGCGCTCACCTTCTTTTCCCATCCCTCCGTGCACCTCATCCGCTGCACTCTCTCCCATCAGAGCATTCAAGCAGCTGCTGACTCTGCCTGGAAATCTCCTCCCCCAGATAACACAAGATTCAGTTTCACTTCTCATTCAGGTCCTTAGCCAAAGGCTGAGGCTGTTTTCTCTGTGAGTGTTAGTATCAGCTAAGATGCTGGAGATTCTGGTACACTGTCCATGTTCCCAGTAAAACATAGGCTCCATTATGACAGGATTTTGATCAGTTTTGCTCATGCCTGATTCTTCGGCTTTTTTTTTTTTTTTGGTATTTTATTATATTTATTTATTTATTTTTTTGGTGGAACCAGGGATTGAACTCAGGCCTTTGTGCTTGCCAGGGAAGCACTTATTCCACTGAGCCATCTCCCTGGTCCTTTTTTTTTTTGTATTTTAGTACAGAGTCAACAAGGTCTCACTACGTAGATCGGACTCGTAGCGATCCTCCTGTTTTCAGCCTTCCAAGTGCTGGGATTACAGGTGCGCGCCACCACGCCCAGTCTCAGTCATCTCTCAGCGCACCCTGGAGGCGGGGCCAGCACGGCATGCTGGGGATCAAACCCCGGCCACTACATTCTGCTGAAGCAGGCACTTTAGTCCTCTGAGCTATCTGGCTGGCCCTCTTCCGCTCTTTTAATAATGCCTGGCACATATTTGGCACTTGATAAATAGTTATTAAATAAATAGGGGACCCACACCTGCAATCCCAGCGCTTGGGAGGCTGAGGTAGGACCCTTGCCTGAGTCTGGGGCCAGTCAGGGGCTGAATTTGAGGCCAGCCTGAGCTGCCTAGGGAGACCTTACCTCCAAAATTACAATAAGTATGTAATTTAGGCAAAGAAATGAAGTCCATAGGCACCGTTGATTGCTGCAAGCTACCTTCCCAAGCTA
>PVKA01046698.1:0-14775 GCA_004027165.1 Ctenomys sociabilis
AAACATTTACAAAACTGGCAAAAACATAAATAACTACCATACATTTTCAACAATTTTTATTTAAATATGATTATAAACCATAAAAATTAACATGAACATGTTTTTAGTAAGTATGTGATTGTTATATGTTCATAAATATTTTGAAATGTCTAATTAAATTTCCATAGTACATATATAACAGTAAATAATATAGTAAATATCATAAAAGATCTTTAAAATCTATAAAAAAAAAATGTTAATGTTTATCTGTGCATGGTGGTAAACGCCTGTAATTACAACACTGAGGAAACAGACAGAAGGATTGCTGCGAGTCTCAGGCCAGCCTGGGCTACATAGGAAGCTCAAGCTCAGCCTGACTTAGAGTGAGATCTTCTCTCAAAAAAAAAAATGCATATGAGACTCAAGACCAAAAAGGTAGAGAATTGCTCATATAGTGATTTTATCAATTATTACAAAAAATAAAATTTTGTTATACTACATTTGATCTTTGCATCCTATCCAATACCAGGATATAAGCCATGCAGACTGAACAGAGATTCACTTACTATACAATCACAACACTGATTCTGTGTGTAAGAATTATGTACGTAAAGAAAAACATTGAAATTTTCTCAGTACATGAAATATATCCCTTTATCCATCTGCATTGTTACATAAAACTTCTCAAGATATAGGCTATTTCTGTGACTACTCATGCACTGGTAATTCATCAGATTTCTAGCAATCTTAGCAAAAGACTTAGGTATTTTAGGCTACTAGTTATAGAAGTGCATATACACAATTAAAAATCATAATAATATACATCTTACTATTTGACCTGGTTCTTTATGCATATAGTTCATCTACTCATAGCTGTGCAACTGTCATTAGTTTATTTGAGGGTTTATGCTTATAAAAACTGTATTATCTATATTGCAGGAAGTGGTCTCCAAACTGTTTTTATTTCTAAAATAAATATCTTCAATATGTAAATAAATGTTTTTTTAAGAAAAATAATTATTGAAAAAGTTTTAAATTCTTCAACTATAATTACAGATCTGTTGATTTCTTCTAAGTTTTTGCTTGTTTTTGATTTATGGTTATGTTACCTAAATATTTAAAATAAATTTTCTTCATTAATAAATGCTCTCTCTTTTCTGGATATTCTGCTTATCTCTAGTAATAACCCTTGTCTCAAAGTCTCCTGAGATGATAACAACATAGCCACATTGGCTTTGACACATATTTGAGTGTGTGCTTTCACCCATTATCTGATTATTATATCTCTTTCTCCTTTCCTCTACCTGCCCCTCCTCATTTTCTGGGGTTCTATATATACTTAGACTAGATTTTTTTTCTCACCCCATGTATCTCTTATCTCCTTCCTGTTTGGCATTTTTAAATTCTCCTTTAATGTACATGCTTTGCTCTGGACATTAATCTATTTTCTTTCTTTTTAATTTTTTTAATCTTTTATTTACTTATTTGGTACTGGGTCTCACTCCACAGTTCAGTTTTTCTTCTGACAGGTATTTGGAAAAGGGAAAATTGCCTTAACTTAGCAAGGGACTGTGGCTGGCCTCTGTGTTTCTGAGGGCTGCCCTGCTTGCATCTCCCTCATGTTCTTAGATTATAATCCTTTAGGATTCCTAAATGAGAGCACAGCTGAAAACTCACACCCAAAACATCAGTAAAAAAAAAAAAAAAAAAAAAAAAAAAAAAAAAAAAAAAAAAAAAAAAAAAAAAAAAAAAAAAAAAAAAAAAGATAATGTAGCTACATTATTACCATCTCAGTAGGCTTTGAGCCAAGGGCTATTACTAGAGATGAAGAGAAAATATATTTAGGCAACATAACTATAAAGCAAAAACAAACAAGCAAAAACTTAAATCAACAGATGCATAAGCACTGCTAAAGACTTTAAAACTTCTCTTTCAGTACTTGACAGCATCACTTGTAATTACTACTGAGTTATCATAATCATTTTGCTTGTTTTGAATGAGTTATTTCAATATTCTGAATAAAAGATTATTGTTTCTTAAAAGCACTGCAAGTATCTTTCTAATTCTATGGCTGGCTTGCTATTTCATACTCAGTGGTTTCCTGACAAACAGAAATGATTCTCTGACTTTCACTGAGCTCTAAACTGTATTTTGATGTTCTAATAGCTAGGAGTCTTCCAGAAGCTTTCTCCTGTTCAAACAGGTATATATAGCCACATGGAAATAGTGCTGACAAGTGTCAGGCTCCTTTCTCTGGGATGTGGGGTCCATGACCCTTTGCTGCACTGCCCCAGTACCTTCAAACATAGTTATGTCTTGTTTCCATTTACTATTGAGGTGAAATCCATATAAAATTAGCCAGTTTAAAGCAAACAATACGATTATTTAACATACTCACACAGCAATCCCCTCTATCTATTTGCAAAATATTCCCCATTAAGCAGGCCCTTCCCATTCATGTTGTCCTATCTACTGGAAGCTATTGTAAAAGAGCTATGCTCTTTCAATGGACTGACCTATGCTGGATATTTCATATAAATGGAAGTGCACAATATGGGCCTTTTTATGCCTAGATTCTTTCACTTGACATATCTTTGTGATTAATCCACACTGTAGAATGTGTCAGTACACCACTCTTTTATAGTAACAATATCTGATAGTGATCATACATCACAATTCACTAATCCATTAATCTACTAATGAGCATATGAGTTATTTCTACTTTTTGGCTAGTGTTAGTAGATCTCAAAGCTCTTAACTCACAGGCTTCAAAGCAAGGAAACATTTCTATTTTAATATTATAATAATCAGACAGAGATATCTTTTTCCTCCAGGAATTTTTTTTTTTTTTTTTTTTTTTTTTTTTTTTTGGTGGAACCGGGGATTGAACTCAGGCCCTTGTGCTTGCCAGGGAAGCACTTATTCCACTGAGCCATCTCCCCAGCACCAGAGATATCTTTTTGGTAGTAAAATTCTTTAAGAAAACAAAAATATATCTGCAATATTATCAGCCATATTTAATAGATTAAACTTTAATGTTAGTGTTGTCAGGGACTTGTACACAGTGGTTAGGTTAGCAAAGCATCCCTAACTTGGGCATTCAAGATTGCTGGATAAAAGGAAAGCAGTGGGCCAAGATCTAAGAATCTTCCAGGCTTGCTCTTCTTTAAAAGGAAGAAGGTGACAATGGCTCTGGCCTGTGGAATTCAGAGTCTTCCATCTCTCAAGTCCCTGTCTTCAGTCCTAGAGACCAGCTGACCATGCCCTGGACCCACAGGTCACAGGAGCCCATCTGCCATCTCGCAGCCAGAGCCACCACTCTCGCAGGCAGAGGCTGCTCACAAAGGCTCTCTCCAGGCTGGGCTCTCGGACACACAAGGGCCATCTGCACTGCTTCAAAACAGCTGGAACACTCAGTATGGTAGTAGTCTCCAGGAGGTAGGGAGTCTTCCAGGAGGCTGGAACCACCTTCCTCCTCCTGGGCATGATTGTTTTCTTCAGTCTAAAGCCATTGAATCTGCTCTCCTTAATTCTCCTGGTAAATATTTGAGTTCCCACAAACTGTTCTCTGGTGACTTTACCTTTTAACCTTTAAGTGTTTAGGGGCCCCTTTTCCTCTACCACCCTAAAAGCATCATATATGGAAATTTAGATTGCTACAGCACAAAGGAACAAACAAGAACTATAAACAGGTGAAGCCACTCTAAAATATTAACAGATGGCTCCCCCTCCATTCTTTCCCACTATCCCACCCAGGGTTTCATTCCTGTGCCAGGCACCTGGCACCAAATCCACAAGGTCAACGTTCCAGGCAGAAGCAGAAATAATCAAAGCAACACATGGCCTTCGGGTTGCCAAAGCCCTGGTGGACACTGGAGAATGTCTGATCAGGCAAAGGTATCTTGTCGTCCCCCCACGCTCCAGCTGCAGATGCCATAAGAAAGAACAGACTCCGGGTCCTGAGCAAGCAGAAGGGGAAACCAGGCATGAGTGGCTCCCAGTCCTAGCAAAATGCGCTTGGCAAAAGGCACAGGCATGAGAAAACAGGGAAGAGGCCAGCACTACCACTGCCTTAGCTGTGAGCCTCGAACCCTGGAGATTCCTAGACATAGCAAGAGCAACCGGAAGCAATGCAAACCAGGTCAGGATGAAAGATAAGCTCATTTAACTCCAAATAAAGCATATATACAGGGAAACCCATATTATAATTTTAAAAGAGAAAAAGGCCATAAACAAGTTCATCTTCAGGCACCGAGTTGGACAGCAGTGAGTTAGAGGTGACAGAGCTGGCATTATATCCATAGTTACTAGTGTCATGTAACTATTCAAGCATCACAGAAACCATTATTTGAGTGACTGAACAGTCTCCCTGATACAAATCTACACCAAATTACGTTTTATATAGCACATTATACTGTATAATTTTTGTGCAGTTTTATAAAGATTATTTACGGGTTTAAAAATTCAAATACTGAAAAGACAACTGACCAAATTTTCATTCAAGAGGGTAATTCAGAAGACATAATATTGATGCTTTTTAATGTTACAGAAACCAGAGTTAGACAACGAAGTGGCTGACTGCTTCTTCCCCACTACCCATGACTAAGTGTATGTGATTAAAATGTGAAGGGGAATTTACCTAATTAAAATTAAGCACAAGTTGTCTTATTTCATTAGCTCTCTCCTTCACACTCATGGGCCCCATAACTAAATGCCCTAGTGCAGGCTCTTATGCACAGCTGTCATCTTAATGGAAGTAGACTTCAATAAATTCTGCAAATTTGTGTCCACCACAATTGTTAATCCATGTCAATCTCATTTCACAACCAGAGAGGCTATTAAGAATTTGTTGACACTTTAATTCTTCTAAATGGTTTTAATTGATTTTTATTACTCATTTGATATCAATACCATCTTCTCTTAATAACAAAGTAAAACAAAATTGACCATTATAAAAGCACACTCATTTTAAGCCTGTAATTTTTGGAAACATTAGATGTTTGCCTTCAAAGTTGGTCTTTGACTTGGATACTATGAAGAACATAATAATGAGAAGCTGAACAGAATCTGCACCTTTGGACTGGAGAAGGAAAGAATGGCGCCAAAGATGGTGGAAGTCAGAAATCCAAGCAAAGTACTGTCAATTCACACAGGACCCAAACCACACTTTGACCTCAAGGGAAAGAAACAAAATATCTCTCATCTCACTGCCCTCTTAGCTTAAAAAAGAAAGAAGGAAGAAGGAAGGAAGGAAGGAAGGAAGGAAGGAAGGAAGGAAGGAAGGAAGGAAGGAAGGAAGGAATTCATTACAAGTCATTAAATAGTGGAATCAGTCCTCCTAATGAAACACATTCTGCTTGACAGGACAAATTAGATGCCGGTTAATCTTTCAGAACAGAAGATAATGTATGTGCCTTTTTAACAGAGAAACTGCATCCACTAGAGATCTCATTTGCTGCTCTACTAATACTCACAAATCTTAAAGTGCATCCACACTTTTCCCATTCCTTTTCAGTGCCCAATGCACAAAAATTACGTATAGGTAATACAGAGTTCCATGTCAGGGCTCCCAGCAACACTGTTAGACCAGATGGTCACTTCCATCCTGGACAGCCAGGACCAGCACTCACCACAGACACAGTGCCAGGATAGGAACTGAGCCAGCTCAGCCCAGCTTCCCCACAGGTGCACAACAGCAGCTCCTTGCCCTTATTTTCTATACCCACAGACACAACTTTTGTCCTTAAATTAACCAAATAATATGAATTCACATTGGCAAGAGACATTCAATCTGCTGGGACTTGACACTGGCAAGGCACCTCTGTACTAAAGGGTAAGAGGATATAGGATCATTTGCAGATCTCTTCAAGAACCAAAAAGGTAAACATATATTCAGAAAATAAATACAAATTGATCCAAAACTGTACACACCTGGACACAATGGTTTAGACTCATCTCGCCTAGATTCCTCACACTAAGTACAACTATAAACTCTGGAACTAAAGCAACTTAGCTGATTTACTGTCCCTCAAGCCAAGGCCAACTTAACAGTCATAGAACCTGCACATTTACAAAGGCCTCATGTTTTCAGTAATGCCCTCCTATTGTGGTGTGGAAAATCTTAATAAATTTTAACAAAAGGCTCCACATTTTCATTTTATACTGGATTGTGCATATTATTAAACTGTTTCTACCTCAAATACATTTTATGCTTTCCTCTTTCCCTCTGAAACAAAACTTCAATTCATTCTTTTTCAGCAGTAAATGTTTGGAATATATTATGCTTTTGTTCATACTAGGGAGTAGGTACATGGACTTATGGACTTCATTCTTTTTATCCCTCCTTCCCTCCCCACCCACCTGTCTCTAGATCCCCTAGCAAATGCCTCCAAAAGCACTTCTGTGCGTTGGAATCTACTAGTCAGTTAATTTAAATCCAATAAAAATCAGTTTTTCCCTCACCATCTTAGCTTAATATACTGTATCATTTATTACTCACAAAAGTACTCTGATAATCAATCACATGCTGCTCAGAGACACTGCTGATAAAATGTTAACTATGTTTTCTTTCATTCTCTCCTTTTTCACATCTTTTTGTCCTCAATTTCAAGTGGATTAAAATTAATCAAAGGCAGAGAAAATAGCCTACACATTATCCCTCAGAATTTCCTATCAAGGTGGGCATGCTCTGTGGCTGCCCTGTCTCTTCGAACAGCCAACAGCTGTCATGGCTCATGAGTACTGGAAGTGGAGCTGTCAGGCTGAACTTTCTTACTGCGTTTAACCTTTTAAAATTTTTGTTAACATGTAATCACTGTACATGGCAATGAGGTACCACGTGTTATTTCAACACACAAACACAGAACATACACTGATCCAACAGAGTGATGGAATTTTGCAATTCCTCCCTTCTAGATCTTCATAAAACATAGAATAGATTATGCAAATGCATTTATGCCACCGTAACTGCAGGTCACAAGAATATATTCCTCCTATATAACTCTGTCTTGGCACCTCTTATACAATCTCCCTCCCTTCTCCATCATCCCTACCAGCATCTTGGAAATACTTTCATCATCTCTTGAACTTCTTTTCAGCATTAAACTAATTCATCTTGAATCCTTCTTCTATCAGTACATGACTGTGACCTAAAATTGTGGCCTTAATCATAAACAAGCAAATTCACTAATTTCACTGTACATCCAAGAACCTTTGTATTTGAACATTAAGCTACATAGACAGCTTTGAGATGGTTATCTTCTTGCTGTTCTCCCAAGGTGGAGGAAACGAACTCTGGTCTGTCTTCGTCTTCTTATAAGGACTCTAGTCCCATCATGTCACCCTCCTGTGAACTGTTAAGGCTCGGGAGATTTTTTTTCTAAAACAAATTACTTCTCAAAGGTCTCATCTCTAACACTACACACTGAGAGTTCAGGATTTAACATACGTGTCTGGAAGGGACATGATTCAAGTCACAACAGAGATAGATATAGCAAAGAGTGGCCTGAGAGACTGAAGAGCCAAGCCCTACAACCTTGCATGCTCTCGGTCACAAATTTGTGCCAGGTGCCAAATGCTCACCACTGAAAAATTCACTAAAGTAAGCATGCCTTACTTGCTATATATGTAGACTCTAAGTCTAACAAAAGCACAACCATGTCTATCTGGATCCTAGCTTACTTTTCCAAATCTGCACATCATAAAAAACCAAGCCTCACAACTTGACAGAAATAATTATAATCATGTTCTATTCCTATGAAAAGTCTATTTAACCTGTCTTCTCACTTAGTCAGCTGTACCTGTAAAAATCATGTGGATGGAATCTCAGTATTCATACAGTTTCTCTCTGAGGTTCTAGAAACCAAAACTCTCTCAGGGACCTGTCAAAGGCCAGATTCTTGTTTTATGGAACACTTCTGCCCTCACACTTCAGAAAGAGTTTCAGAAGCAGGTGCAGGGGCCAGGGGTTCGATCCCTGGGTCTGCCAGGCCAGCCCTGGCCCCAGGGCGTGGTGGCATGTGCCTGTAATCCCAGCTCTTCAGAGGCTGTAAACAGGCAGATCACTACCAATCTGATCTAGTAATGAGACCCTTAACACCCTGTAGGCCCTTCCCTAAAATACAAAAAAAAAAAAAAAAAAAAAAAAAGTTTCAGAATTACTAATCATCAAACCCCCAAACAATTGCCAAGCACATCAAAGCCAACAGAAGCATGCACAATGACACCATAAAACAGCCTCTACCTGGTGGCTTCAAGGTGCTCCTAACATAGAACAGATTAGTTGACCAACTGTTTACCTTTGGTGCTCAGGAATCAACTGTCATCATTTCCTTGATTATTTACAATCTGTCTGTCCCGTATCATTTTCTGCATTAACGTGTAATCCTTACAGATGTCGTCAAACTTTCATGTTCCAGAGGTGATGTCTGTCTTACTTTTGCTATTTTCTTTCCCTACATGAGTAACTTGAGTCCAATGACTTAAAAAGAAGCTCCTTAAACTAGTTGCTCTCTCTACTTAGGATACTGGATCTGACTGTAGCCTTATCACCCAGAAGTCTCTAGTATCTCTGAATTGCCCACAGGAGTCCAAACTTCTCACCTGGCCTTTAAATACGCTCCATAACCCACAAATGACCCCTAAGGTTATTACATGCTGCTCCTTTTCCTCGGCCACATAGAACAGTCATGTTCTGGGTACACTGCAGGATGTCCTCGCCTCAGACACTTGCTGATGCTGTCGCCAAGGAATGCCTGCCACCCTCACACACCCACCTCAGACCCACCAGCCCATATTTGCACACACCTAAATTCTGCACACTGAAAAACTGTGTCCCCTGTCATGATGTCTTCTTTGATCTTCCCTAGATGGGAGCAGGCCCTGCTACCTGTAAATGAAGACCCCAGTGACTTTTCTCCTGTTGCTTTGATCACTGTCTTCCTTATGTTATGGTCCTGTACATAAAGTTCACTGCAAGACATTAAGCTCCTTGCTCAGGTCTCTCAAATGTCTGGACAACGTCTTTTATAGCAGAGTCTTACATAAATGAGCAAAGAAAGAACATCGCAGGTAAAAGTGAGGGAAAGAGAAATGCCAGGAAAGAGAAAATAACCAATTCCCAAAATCTCTCACCCAAACACACTGGATGATTCCAGATACAACTGCAAACAAATTAAACGAAGAATGAACTGAGAGTATTCTTCATTTGGAAGTCAAGATAAAAGAGAAAAATAGTATAAACTTTTCCACTAATTTGGGTAAATATTAGCTTTCTTTTGCTACAAAATGTCAGGCTGCTTTGGATTAAAATATTTTTTTAAAGTGAGTCATTCCAAAAGAATAACCTCAGCTACACCTATGTGCCTTGGGCTTCCCATTTGCTTTTCCTGGACGATCATCCTTTTACTCTCAGCCTGCCAAATACTTACTAAGACCTTCAGCACCTCAAGAAACCACTGCTTCATGAAGCCATCTTAGTGCCACACACCACAGCCCAACACCAGCCTATACAGTTCACTAACTCAGTAAATTTACATCATAAGCATTCTCTATTCTGAGCATCTGCTAGGTCTTATAAATACAGATAACAATGAAATGGCCCCTCTGCTATAGTTTGACTATGATTGGCTCCATCAAATGGTCATGCTGAAATTGTGGCAATGTGGTGATGTTGAAAAGGGAGACCACTAACGGGTGACTAGCTTAAGAGGCATTAATGCTACAGCCTTGGAACTAGATTAGCGAGCCCATCCTTCATGTTCTGTGAGAGGAGATGCCCACTTCCCCTTCTCACTGCTACCATGTCTCAGCAGATGCAGCTTCCAAATGTTGGACTTTTCAATCTCCAAAAATCTGAGGCAAAATAAGTCTCTTTGTTTCTCTAAATTATTCAGTCTCAGGTATTCTGTTATAGTAACAAAACAAACTAAGAAAATATTCTTCGAAGAGTTTAAGAGTTGGAATAAAAAATGCTAAGAGGTTAATAAATCACAGATCATTATGAGATGAGTCAGGAAGTCTTCACAGGAAACAGGAGGAGATGCCCTAGATGAGTTGGGACCTAAGGAAGGCTTCCCAAGAAAAATGATATGTGAGCCTGATCCTCATGAAGAAGAAGGCATTAGCCAGACCAAATAGCACATGAAGGAGTAAGGCACAGGTGAGAGATACAGTTTCATCCATTGTTTTTACTTATTCCAAATTCTCTTTTCAGAATACTTCCCCTATTATCTTTCAATTCCCTTAGGCAAGAACTCACATTCAACTACTTACCAGTCCAATTATTTAAATACCAGATAATCAAAAATTGCATATTTTTATTAATTCTTATAACACAACAGGTAACAAAAGCAACCATTTTATCAAATATATTCAACACAACTACTGACTGGTTGAGACAACACCTACCTGAGGGACTCTCGGAATAGCTGGTACATAAACTAAAGCACGGCTTGAATGGCACTTGAGGTGAAATGCCAAGTGGTCAAAACACTTCCTCATGTTATTTCTTAAAATGCTTTCAGGTTCTAATAGGCTAGTTCTGCCTATTTTCATGTGTGGATTTAACCAGTTACATATGTGTAGAATACGAAGAATAATGCAGAATAGGAATAAGAAGAATGTAGTACAGCCAAAATTTAGTCCACCTGTTATCCAGTTCCCTCTCCAAGATGCAACCACAAGTGTGTACAGGTTTTCTAAGCTGTCTAAGGTTTCTGGACCTTTAGGGAAATATTGGCTGAACCTCCTTGCCACCTGTGACTTTACCAGGTGAAAATATGCTGAATGTTACAGGCCCTAATTGCTCATAGGGTCAATAAATTACTACCAACAAAACGTATTCTACCTATCCTTTAACAACCTTTCTTCCCCCTGCCACTCCCCCCCACGCCCACCCTCATTTCCTTCCATGCAAAAGAATGAAGCAGATAAGCCAGACAAGCTAGGGCTTGCCCAAAGGGAAAAACTAACACTGTCTAGGGATGAAAAAGAGAAGACTGTGGGAGACATGACAGCTTTCCTCAATTATGTAAAGGGCTGGAATGGAGAAGAGAGATGAATTCATTCCTGTGATGTCAAGGGGAAAACAGAACCCATGGAGGAAGCTATGAGCCCCAGGAAGGTCACTCTAATAGTCTCTGTTAGCTAAAGTGGAGTGGGATCCCTGGTGGACTTATTCAAGGATAATGTAGGAAAGAATCAAGCATTGAAAAAGTATGCGATTCCAAGACAAGATCAATGCCACAGAAAGATATATCACTAGGTAACACAAGGTAATCGATTTTAGGTGGCATTGAAAACTAATAATAACTAGCACTTTGTGAATACTTACTGTGTTCTATATAGAACTGTAACTACTTTGCTTTTTACAAGTATAATCCTCATTTAAAACCCTAGGAGACACATACTATTATTATAGCCACTTTCAACATCACAATACCAGGTGGTGCCTGGATTTGCCCATGATTTCAAATTCAAGAATCTCACATAGTAACATTGTCAGAGACAAAATGTGTAGGATGAGGCTAAGCTCAACAAGGGATGATATCTGTAAGTAAATAATGATAAAGTAAAAGCCACAAAATATAGTATCAAGTCACTCATGTTTGAGATATACTTATCTATGGGTATTGATAAGGTCCATTTCAAACTATCTTCAAGAACTGATATGAATATCAAAAGCTCCTAGAATTTACAGCATTCTACTATTATAGAATACAAGTCATCAAAAGCAAAGCTGAATTGCCAAAACAAAGGATGTTTTGGGGACAATACTACATTTATAATCCAATAAAAACTTGCTACATTGCACAGAAACATTCTGCTGTGTCCTCTAAATCACACAGTTGGAATCAGGAGAACAAACAGCCATGTTCCCAGTGAAACTCTGCAGGTCACCCTGCATCCTGAACCTCAGCTGCAACTTCACCTTCCCTCCATGATAGTGGAAGAGATCCACTACGCTTACACATCACTTATGAGTAGAAAACACCTATGTACACTAGGGGAAACCTTAGGGGATCAAACCACATTCTTTATGTGCCACTCTTTGGAACTCTTATACTAATTGCTATTGGTTACTATGGAATCACTAAGAATCACAAAATTAGACCATCTCAGTGTTTTTTGATGTCTCTCCCCAGGATACCATTTCCCCTCTCCTCACTCTTTCTTTTGAAATGTAAATCTCAGTTCAAAGCATAAAACATTGTTCTATGTTTAATAAATGTTTTCAATAAACACATAGAGGAAAATGTCAAAGCCTAGAGGAAAGAGCCCTGTGTTCAGCACACACAAGCTTCATCACAACTCCACATGCATGTCTTGCCACAGACAAGAGACATTAGGTAATAACTGAGCAGCTGACCCAAATCTGTGATGATGGCCAGTTGGAAATCAGAAGTAAAAATCACCTACCTATAATCCTGGAGCTGGCATAGAGAGAAAATGCTAGAATGGAAATGAGCACAGTTATTTTGGGGTAAGCAACGCATGTTTTAATTTGATCATCTTGGCAGGTCACTGAAGCTCTAAAATGCTTCCCACTTTGTCGTTGCATGAAATGCCACCAACAGGAGACCTGTCTTTTCTTTCCCCGAAGCCTGCTCCATATAAACCTAGGAGTAGGCAAGGATTTATACCTCCTGGGGAGGCTGAGAACAAGTGAACAATGAGCCAGTCTGCACCATCATCACAAGGAATTAAAATCAAATTAAAACAAATGAATCCTATGACACACCCTCAGTAAGTGCTAATTACTTCTAAGCAGGTTCCTATTGTCAGACTATAATATTAGTTACATGGGGAGACAAGGGATCAAATGAAAACATTTTTTTTTCAGTCTTTGCAAGTGATGTGTTAGCTCCTTCCCTTTGCCCTGACATAACAATGCAATTCTCCAAGTAAAGCATGAGACTCAAGGATTAATTATAATACCTCAAGAGACCAATTCTCTCTCAAAATACCTCTTGCTTTTCAGACTTTACAAAATCTATGGAGGATCTCCAATCAGAATAATAATCAACAACATTACCTAACTAGGACACCAAGGACAAAAAAAATAGTTTTCTTGACTTTCAGTGGCCTATATGAAGCCACTGCTTCAATACCTGATTTTACAGCTGTTAAGAATAAGTTTGAAGCATTTATACTGAAGTGGATGCCACTTGAACATATACTCATAAGTGAAATAAACCAGGCACACATGTGTATATATCATATAGTCTCCCTAGTATAACGAAGGGAAAGCAGAAATACAAAAGGAAACATACAACAACTAAAATCAATTGAGTCAGATAAGGCAAAGTGAATGGCATATGCTGTAGGATACTAATCAGCTTTTCTTCTGGATGGTTAACAACCTAAGTTCACAAATCAGAGTTGGAGAAATAGAAGAGCCACAAGGCCAGCCACCACTTTGGCCCTAGCCTTTCAAGGTCAGCGAAGACTCAGGACATAGGAGAACCTGTACTGCAACATCATGATACTCAGTTGAGCTCCAAATTTTCTGAACAAGGAGTTTATGGAGCCACAGAGGAAAGAGACTGAAGTTCTATAGTGTGCCTGGGGAGAGTCACATGGAGAGAAAACTTTCTCTCAGGCTCTCACAGAGAGCAAACTGGTCAAGCATTGGCCATGACTCATCCACATGGATGACAGAGACAAAGGATCTACAGAATAAGGTACAGGACTACAGGAAAAACCCTGAGGGGACTTTACTGACCTCATAAGGAACATAAAGTATATGTGTTGGTATATAAGTCTTGCTCTATCTAGGTCTTAACCATCCAGCAGAAAAGTATAAAAATGAAGTATACATCGCGGGGCCATAATATTAAGTTAAGCTGTAAATGGCTATGGTCAACAACTTCTTCGGATAACTCACTATTATCTAAAGTGGAATGCTGGACTGTGTTGGATTGTGTTGTTGAGTTCAAGCACCTAAGTTAGTTGAATGATAATAGAGTGCCCATCTCTGACAGGTGTAGACAAAGGAAGGGGTATAGAATGGAAGATTCATGATGTGTGTGTATGGACAGTACAGTTGGGATTGATAACGCTGTGCTTCTACATAATTCTATGAGGGGCAAGATTTGTACTAATGGTGCTTGGACACGATATTATGTTGGCTTCTAGTACTATGGACAACCTCTAGGATAATAACAAGGTAGAAAGTATTAAATATTGAATCTTTGATGTAATTCAGGTATAAAAAATAAGATATGCAAACAGCTACAGTCTCTTAATTTACTGATAAGAGACATACGGTATAATAATGTCTGCAAGTATAATATCATGTATACACCTTTTATGACACCAAAACATTATGAAAACTGTTTACAATGTATTAATTTATGAAATCCATCTTGTCAAGGTATCTTAAAACTGTCTCATAGATATTTGTACTTCAATAAAACAAAAGTAAAATAAAATAAATACCAGATTTTTACTCTGCCCATTTAAGAGATATTTAATACAACTCTGAATACTACATATCATATGAGATAACAGGGATATAAAGTTCAAAATAATCTAATCCATTCTGAACCCAGCAAGTATACAATGGTCAATAATACAAACCAACAATACAGAGTAATACCGTCCCCCACCCTAAATCCCTGGCAACTACTAATCTGTTCTCATCTCTATAATACTGTTATTTTTAAAATGTTGCATTAATAGGAATAAACAGTAGTTAATACTGCCATACTGGCTTTTTTTTCCACTTAGCATAATTCTCCAGAGATCTATCCAGGTTACTGTATGTACCAATAGCTTTATCCTCTTATTACTATA
>PVKA01046699.1:0-14774 GCA_004027165.1 Ctenomys sociabilis
CTCTCTCTCTCCACCCCGGCTCTCTCTGGCTCTATGTCTATCTTTCTCTCTTTGTCTCTCTCTCTCTGCCTCTGCCCCTTTCTATCTCTCTGTCTCTCACTATCTCCCTTATCCTCCCTCTCTCTCCACCTCTCTTCCACTTTCTCCCTTTGCTTCCTGGCTACCAGGAAGTGAGCAATTCCTCCGCCTCATGCTCCAGCACCATGATGTCCTCTCTCAGCACAGGCCCAAATGAATGAGGCCAACACAGACTGAACCCTTGAACCTTGAGCCAACTAAACTGTCTTCCTTTAATTTTTTGTTCTCAGGTATTTTGTCAGAGTTCTGGAAAGCTAACACAATGCTGTATTGAAATACCTAATACATTATGATTCCTCTTCTTTATAACATAATAATCACAATGATTTTTTATAACATCACAATTATTTTTCAGAATGTAGGTAAGTTAATATGAATTTCCATTGAAGATAATTTATAGGGTGATATGAAGTATTTGTTGTAAGAATACACAGCTCTGTTAGGTCTTCCCAAGTTAAAGTCACATATACACCTACAATCAAACATTGTGCAGGACTGTGCTGTCTCATACAGTAGTCATAGCTATGTTAACTAAGATTAAGTAAGTTAAAATTTCAGTCATTCAGTGTTATGGTTTGTGTCTAGTTGTCCCCCTAAAGCCACATATAGTCATGGGCTGGAGACTTCTAGAGTTTGTGATTAACTCATGATCCACTGGGATTATGTGTGATGTAAGGCTGGGATTATGGGTTTTAGTACTGCTGGGATTATGGGTGTGAGTTACTACATTCCACCCTGGGGCAGAGAGCCTGAATGTAGTATAAGAGAAAGACAGACTTTCTGTAGCCATTGCTCTTTGTTGTTGCTGTTCTGCCACCAGAACTGCTGCTCTCTGCCATGTGCCCCTCTGCCTTGGAACCCACTGAATATGGACTTCTAATAACTGTGAGCTAAATAAACCTTCCCTTCCTTTATTTTGGGCATTGGGCATTTGTCCCAGAAATGAGACAAGAGTGACTAAGACATTCAACCATACTAGTGTAACATTTTAAATGCTTAATGCCTATAGCCTTATAGATATAGATATGGATATTGACGTGGTATAGATATAGATATATAGATATAGATATGGATATAGCTATAAATCTGGATATGGATATGAACATATATAGGTATAGATATGGATATAGATACAGATTATACATATGGACATAGGGATAGGGATATGGATATAGATATAGACATGAATATAAATATGGATATAGATCTAACTATAGATATAGATATGGATATGATATAGATATAGATATTTCTATCATTGCAGAAAGTTCTATTGGGAAGTCTTGTTACTAAATCAAGACTTAGTAGGCTTAGGAAACATCCTACATGTCTATCAACAGTAAAATGGAAGGGCTGGCCAGATAACTCAGGGATTAAAGTGTTTACTTAGGCAGACACAGGGATGGAAGTTCAATTCCTAGAGATCAGAGCCAGGTCCGCCCCAACGCCCAGGGCATACTGAGATGGCACTGAGACTGGGCATGGTGGTGCACACCTGTGACCCCAGCCCTTTGGAGTCTAAAAACAGGAGGATCACTAGGAGTCTGGTCTGTGTAGTGAGACCCTGTAGATCCTGTACTAAATACATAAAAAAAAAAAAAAAACCAGTGGGATGGACAGTGAGTGGTGTATTGGACATTAATGACAATGAACACTTACATGTATCAACACTCATAGTCTTACAAATAACACTGCTTAAAGGAAAAAGAAGACCTCTGTTTTGCCAGCATTTAAACATAAAAAAATACCTTTGTGGCATAGAGATTTTTGCAGCAGTATTTTTTAAATGTATGGGAATGATTAATGAAGTCAAATGCAGATTAGCAATTACCTCTGTTAGCAGGAAAGGAAACAGGATGGGAGAATAACCCTGGGACACACCTGCACTGTTGAAGTTTTATTCAGGTCTTAAGTGGGTGTCTTAGTTATAGTACTTTACATTTGCTGAGACAAAATACCTGTTACCCAAAGTTAAAGGAGAAAAGATTTATTTCAGCTCATCATTTGTAGAAGTTTCTGTCCATAGTTGACTTGGGGGACTCCAACATGAAGCAGCATGGCAGAGTGACATCACAGAGGAGAAACAACCCATGGCAGAGCAGGCAGGAGGCAGCAGGCAGCACAGCCACCATAGCAGCACCAGGCCTCCCTTTATTTTCCATGCAGCCCATGCCACTCCCAGGGTGGGTGTCTTAGTTTCTTTACTCATTGCAGAAACAAAGTCCCCAACCCATTTCTTTAGCTCACAGTTGGTAGAGTTTTAGTCCATGATCTGTTGGCTTCAAGGCAAATTCCTACATGGTGGCACGGAGGCACCACTGGGGGTAGCAGGATAACCCAGATGGAGGGAGGGCCCCAAGTTCTGGTTGGAGGCAGACCCAGCTGGGATTTCCCAACCACCTGCTCATCTGAGAACCCAGCTCAGCCACCAACGATGGGACTGTGTACCTGGGGGGCTACATAGGAGGGTCGTGACTAGTGACCAGGGCTTTGGTATTCACTATTGCTGTTGCTGAAATCATAAAATTTGTTCACCTCAAACTAGTGTCCATGTTTAAACTCTGGGCAGAAACAGGACATCAGCAGTCAGAGTAAAGGGAGAACCAGCACACACTAGGACTGTCGCTACACAGTGTTAGCCCCATGTGGCTTGGGGAAGGGGTATATGTGCAAGGCAGCCCATTCCCCATACTAGCAGCTCACCCAGCCCCAAGGTAACAGAGTACAGGCAGCAATCTGAGGCGGAGCTCTAATGCAAAGCAGTCTCCGGGTTTTGCCCGGTGTCATCAGTGCTAATTAAATTGGAAAATGAAAGTTATAGTTGAATCTACACAAAACACTGTTTAAGTCACTGCAGGCTATAATATCATTCAATTGGCCATTCTTTCTTGATAGAAATTTAAAAATTCTAAATGATAAAAAATAATATATGGGATTAAAACCAGAAACTAATTAGTTAAGGAAAAATATTTTATTTATTTATAAAAGAATTTTATTTTATTTTATCTTTTCTTTTTTTTCTTTTTTTTTTTTTTTGGTGGAACTGGGGATTAAACTCAGACCCTTGGTGCTTGCCAGGGAAGCACTTATTCTACTGAGCCAACTCCCCAGCCCCTTGAGAAAAATCTTTTAAAGTGTTTTTCAAATGCAAGTGTGGATGTCCTCTGTGCAGGTGAGCTACAAATGTGGCTGACTGCTGACCTGGAGGGATGAAGTCTTTCTGCCAGGAATAGAAGCTCACAGAAAAGCTGAAATATAGTGGTTTTTTCTCTCTCCATTACAACTGACTCTAAAAGAAAAGCCTTTACATTTTCCCCTTAAGGTAAAAGATTGTTTCTATCCTCAAAATAAATTTTAAAAACTGGGCCGGTGTGATAGCTCAGCTGTCTAAATGCCTGCCTGGCAACTGTAAGGACCTGAGTTTGATCCCTGGCTCCACATACTGTGTGGGCCCTAGTGAAACTGGGCATGGTGGTGCACGCCTGTAATCCCAGCACTGAGGAGGCTGAGACAGGAGGATTGCTCTGAGTCTGAGCTGTGTAATGAGACCCTGTACCAATGAATGAATAAATAAATATTTAAAAAAAACTTTGAAAATACATTTTCTAAGATTTACAATAATGAAGATATGTTTTAAAAAAATCACTTAAAATTCTTTTGACTTCTTATTGATGAGTTTTCCCTGCTAAGCCATCATGGTATTGTGCAATATGACACGGCCACTGGATGCCGTGTGCTGTGCTCTGCCTTCCTTCTCCCCGGTCACATTACTGCTTCCTCCTTCCTTCTCACAACACCCTGTTTTCCTGTTGCTGCCTCCTGCCCCATTACCATCTGCCACATCGCACAGGCTGCCCCCTAAGCCTCTCCTCCATCCTGGCCCTGTGTAGCCCTTGTTTTCCTGGCTAGGCCCTCAGAAGCTTGGCATTTCTCCTTTCCTGTGGAAATAAAGGCCTCTTTTATCTTTGCTGGCTCCTTGCTTTGCTGACAAGCCTGACACTAATAAGGTCGATTGTTTGTTTCACAGTCCTAAATTAAAATTGTTTATAAAAAAGCTTTGATATTTTACAAAAACAATGAAAAGGTTTAGAGCTTCTAATAGAAGTAGGGTGTAAACAGTCCCTTGATTTTGATATCTCATTTAAATGTTAGCAGGACCAGTGGTGGCCTCCAAATGTGTATAAGGTATGATAACATTTTTCATATTTGGCTCAACTTATCCAACAAAGATACATTATTCCCAAAATGGTTCAGATCAACTCAAAATTATTTTCAGAACTTAATTGGTAATATTAATTGACTTCACTGAGATTTGGGGCTAATTTCTCTGGTGTTTTCTTAATTTTTAAAAGTCTTTTATTCATTTTTTTTTTTTTACTTAGAACAAGGTTTCACTATGCAGCTCAGTGGTATAGTGATCTTCCAGTCTCAGACTCCCCAGTTCTGGGATTATAGGCATGCACGATCACACCCAGGGTTCTGGGGCTCAAACGTGGGTCCTTGCACTTACCAGGGAGGCACTTAGACCACTGAGCTATCTCCCCAGCCCTTCTCTGGTGTTACTGACTGTCATTATCCTTCAGATAAATTAGATTGATTTGCTCGTTTTCACAGATAGGTCACACTAGGTTATGTGACAATTTCCTCTTCCAAAATACAGGATACCACTTTCTCATTGTACAAAAACAAAAGGAGGAATCAATCCTTCCACTTTACTTGTCAATACTATCAAAATTTAAAAATTTTACAAATATGCAGTATAGCAAAAAAAATATTTAATCAGATAAAGCAACGAAAGGTTAAATTGGGGTTGAGGATATGTTTGTTTTTCTACAGAATGCTGAGTGACCTATTTGGATGCCAGAATATGCTCTCAGGCTGTGTCATGAAGACAGATCTGGAAAAGTAGTTAACAAAGGTGAGGCTAGATTCAACCCAGGGCCTAATGAAGGAACTAACAAAAATGGAAATTTAAGGTTAAATAGGTGATAGGATATATTGGATAATTGTGTTAAAAGTGACTAGTATTCTTAAAACAAAATAAAATATGAAAAACAAAATATGCAAATTAATTATAGATAAAGTACTCTATTCTTTCCAAATTTTTCTGATAAGAGAACTCCGCTAATTGATGAACACAAAACATGACACAAGTATAAAGTTTTTAAAAAATTGTAACAGACTGTAATTCAATTTGGTCAAAAATATATTTGAGTGCACTCATATTTTATAAAGATGCCCATGTGTATGTTATGCATACTTGCTTAATTTTTATGTGTCATTCTACAAGCAGCTGTTCCACTTTTTGAGTTCAACAGTTTTTGTCTTTTTGATGGTTTCTTTATAATATAATTTTGGATACAGATTTAAAAGCATGCTTTCTCCTGAGTTATCAGCTGGTCTAAATGATATCAAAATTGGTTTATTCACAGGTCATCACATAATTTAAGATAATTAACAGAACTTCCTTAGAGTGGGAGAGATTATTGGATACAACAGCAGTTGGTAAATGTAGGGTGGCCAGCCTTTGTTCATTAATAATGAGCCCCAAATAATCTCCATAGTCTCTTGTGAGACACTCCCAATTATTGGGCCATTGGTTAAACATTTTTCAGAAAAAAAATTACAATAAGGTTTTCTCATGAAAGATTCTCTTGGTACAAAAGTAAGTTAAGAAACAAAGGTTTTCACATGTATATGGTAATTCATTATTATTTTTATTTTTTGGTGAAACCAGAGATTGAACTCAGGCCCTTTTGCATTCCAGGCAAGCACTTACTCTGCTGAGCTATCTTCCCGGCCCTGCATTATTATTAATCTCATTGTGGATTAAATATATTCATGATTCTAGATGTATAAGTCTCCAAAATGTAAAACAAGGATTACATATTGTGCTGACTTTTGATTAGATTCAAACCTCGGCCAAAAAATGTATGTGATATGTCTTCCATTAAAGTGTAACAACTTAGGGAAAAGTTCCTTAGATAAACATGGTTGTTTAAAGTGGTCATATTATGTCTAAATGAAAATTTAAGTATATTACAAAATGTCTTTAAGACAGTCATGTTGCAAAGTTATGTACACTTTTGATTTCTAAATTTCTGTGTAAAAATATGTAATTGTTGTTTGTTAACATTCTATGGGGATTTAAATATTAGAATATCTGTGGTTGTTAGAAAATAACAGTTACATTTCATATATAAGATGCTTGATGTTCAGATAGATGGTACTGTTAAACTTACTGCCTGCATTACAGGGTAATGTCATTAGGCTTCTCTCCTGGGTGTTTAACAACTATGGTTTGGAGACCAAACTTTAGAGAGACCAATGGGCTAATAGCATAGCCAGTAATTTTATCTTAGCCCTCAAAAATCAGTTAGAACTCAGGTCATAGGAAAACCAATCTATTACAAGTTGAGTGCTTGATTTTCAGATCAAATAGATTATGGGGCCACAGAGGAAAGTGATCAATGATGTAGAGTGTGCCTACATCAGAGAGTCACCTGGAGAGGAAAATATCTCTCAAGCTTCCAAAGAAAGCAACTGGATCAAGTAATAGCCGTGACTCATACAGAAGGTTGACACTGATAGATGATCTAAGACATGCTGTAATGTGTTCCAAGATAATTCATGAGAAGATTCAACTAATCTTGATAGATAGCAAGAAGCTAAAATTGATTTATACAGGTTTCATTTTATCTTAATCATCCAGCTGGAAAAGGTAAACATGAGATGTGAAATTTCATAATAATATGTTAGCTGTAAAAGTTTCAAGTCACTAACAATTTCTGACAATTTCCAGCTGTACTAGTAACTCACTACTGTTATGGACTATTAAACTATATAGGATTAAACTGCTAAATATAAGTGCAAAAAGTCTTTAGATTGGCATTAAGAATGAAAAGGTCTTCTAAAGAGGTCTCTAAACATAGATTTTTCCAACTATAATGGAATACCCATCATTTCCACAACAAAACAAAAAGCAAAGAGATGTTGGGAGCCACTGAAGCTGGAAGTTGCGCATGTGTGCGAGAGCAGGACAAAGCCAAAATGCCTCAAGCAGTCAAGTTTACCTCAGTCTTGAAGAAAGTATCCTGCCAACTGTGTGTCACATGCTACTGACCTTGCAAAGTTGTAAATAAACGGCCCTACTGTCATTCTGGGCCAGTCTGCCAATAAGGCAGATGGGCCATCACCTGACCAGCTCTCGTCTTCTTCTCTGTCTTTTCCTCATTCCTGCTGCCATTTATCCCCAGTGTACCCAAGATACCAACAAGTCCTATGGAAGGAGAAAAGACTCTTTTCTCTTAGCCAGATATATTCCAAAAATTTCAGACTGATTTACTAATCACCCAGCCTAATCCTACCATCACACACTCTAGCTTTCACCATCTCTTTAAAGAGCGCAGTGACCTATGAGGCTTTGGAGAATATCTGGACACCTTAAAACCATAGCAGTGGGCATCCCCATTATTCACACCTACAACTATACTGAACCAATTAGTCGATTAATCCAGTAGTACACACCCATAATGCCACTATTATACAACCATGATTCAGCCACCTCCAAAAAGCCCCACCTGTGAGTGGATGAGGTTTAGGGGAACATCTAGACACAAGTCGTAACACTGGACATATAAAAAGGGAATATTCTTATATGCTGACAAGTGATGTCTTATTTTTATATGTATCAAATGTTGCAAAATAGAATTTTAAGTGGCAGGAACACCATGCACTTCCAACTCCATAGGGACATGCTATTGTCATCTCCATGAGAAGGTAATTAGTTTGCTAAATAGTCAATCAAACAGACAAAATAAGTTCATGAGATATTTCAGAAGCTTAGCTATAAAATCCTTCCATGCTACCACATCAAGATATACAGAAAGGCAAACATTTTTAAAATCATGGACTCAACTTACTAATACTCACTAAGGACTTACTACATGACAGAGACACTTTTCTTGTTAAGGGTACAGTAATGAACATAAAGTTTCCTGCTCTCAAGCAGCTTATATCTGAGTCTGTGGAGGGGGGATAGTAGAAACATGGATTATAAAGAAAATGAATGAAGGGCTGGAGAGATGGCTCAGTGGAATAAGCACTTCCCTGGCAAGCGCAAAGGCCTGAGTTCAATCCCCGGTTCTGCAAAAAAAAAAAAAAATAAATAAATAAATTAAAAAAATGAATGAATATAATAGCAACTCAGAGGAAGAGCAAGTGATATCAAGAAAAATCAAGCAGGGAATGGGACAGGAGATGTTACAGAGCCCCATGACCACAAAGTGATCAGGTTGCTATCTTTGGGAAAGTGACCTGAAGAGAAGATGTAGTGTGGTGAGGGTGAGAAGTTGGGAATGAAGGGAAAACAAAAGTGAAGCTGGGGGTGCAGCAGCAGCAGGGTGGAGTGCACAAGAAGAGGCCAGGAGAGGAAGCCAGAAACTGGCATCCTAAGGACTTTGGCATCTCCTCTGCTATGTGACACAGAAGACTGTGAACAAATGAATAACATTATCTGGCTTCCATGTTCAAAGAACCATTCTCTCATGAGGAGTAAGAGAACAAGGAGGTCAGTCTGGAGATTACTATAGTAATGGAAGGCACAAGTGATAGCGGCTAGGAACAAAGAGGCAAGAGTGCAGGTGGTGTGATGTCAGTATTTTGAAGACACTGATGCAGCCACAGAGCATGGACTGGACTGTACACAGAGCATGGATTGTATGCAGAGCATGATACAAAGAGAGATGTTCTGGATGACATGGAGGTTTTTGGCATGGATTTTGCCATTTACAGAGAAGAGGAGGATCCTGGTAGGTGTCAGGTTGCAAGAGATTGCTGGGTGCCCAAGTGGAGATAAGTTAGGAACTGCTATATAAGGATGAAGTTTCAGAGAGGCATAGGTGATAAGAAAATAAATTGAAAATCCTATCATCAATAGGAAGAACTTAAAGGTGATAGAATGAGATCCTAAAGGGAAAAGGTATATCAATAAAAGAAGAAGAGTCCAAGGGTGATGTCATGAAGCACTGTAATGTTTAGGAGGTGGGAAGAGAAAGGAAGAATCAGGAGAGGAGAGAGAAAAGGGTTACACACTGATCTAGGGGGCATCCATGCAGAAGCAGTGCCATGGAAGCCTCATCAAGAAGGGCTGAGAAGGCGGCGCACGCCAGATATGCTTGGAAGCCAAGTAGGAAGGTGATGATAGTGCGAACTGAAGGTCACACACTACCGTATCAGAGGCAGTACTGGAGTAGATGTAGGGGTGAAACACTGTACAGGGCTCAGGCAACGATGAAATAGAGCACAAAATTATTTCAATGCCTTTTTAGCCTTATCTGATTTAGACTGAGAGAAAATCCATGCATTCCTAATTAAACTGATACCGACACTTATGGGACTCAGGTATTCTGAATATATAGCCTACTCATCTCAGAACAGAAAGCAACTTAAAAATGGCAGGGAGATGGCTCAGTGGAATAAGTGCTTCCCTAGCAAGTGCAAGGGCTTGAGTTCAATCCAGGGGTCTGCAAAAAAAAAAAAAAACAAAAAAAAAAGACATTTTCGGACAGGGGAGATGGCTCAGTAGAGTAAGTAATTTGTCTTACGCTCTACAAGCAGAAAGAACTACAACAAAACTGCCTGAACCAAGGAGGCTTGTGGGAGCAGTACTCTCAAGAATGAAGTGATTGGCTTCTAATTTTGTTAAGTGACACCAATAATTCCCCTTTATATGCCAATGCATCACATTTTCCTCCACTGTAAATTAGTGATTGGAAAAAATAACAAGCTCAGCTCTTTAGGTTGTTTCTAGAAAGTCACTTATCTACTGAGAACCTTAACCCCTATTTATCTATCGAATGCACCTTGGATCAGCTCTGGTGACTCTCAGATAAGGCATGCTTCATTCCCAGGAAAGCTCAGAGAATTTATGAACAAGATATACCTGAAAGTTGGGGCTCTGACCTCTGGACCTGCCCTGCTTTCTCTTAATTGTCCCACACACAGCGTTGAGGGGAAATAACATATAAAAGACTGAAGAAGAATTATTATTAGCTTATTACTACAAAACTTTTATTCCTGGGCACCCTCAAACTGCTGAGGTTAAATCAGAAATGGAAGAAAAACAAACAAACCCTTCAAGCCATAAGGTTAATTATTCTAACTGTAGCATGGTCCATTATGATGGATTATTGCTTTTTAATATTATTCTTAGCTCTTTTTTGGCTATAAGGTCTTGCTACGGAGTTGGGGCTCATAATGATACCTCTGTCTCATCCTCCCCAGCATTGGGATTATATGTATGTGCCTCCACACCTGAGGTTCTTGGGCCAGTGCAGGGTGCCCAGGGTTCCAGGGCTGGCATGGTATGCAGGTCCAAGGATCAAACTCGGAACCTTGTGTTTGTCAGGCAGGTGCCTAAGCCCCTGAGATATCTTCTCAGCCCTGTACTCTTAGTTTTTCAGGAAACATGATGAAAACAATGGTCTTATTCATTCATGAACAAAAATTAGTAAGGCAGGGAGTAATGTGACAGTAACACATTCTTACAGAATAAGGGCAAATTATCAATCTGACAAAGTTGAAAGAGTTCTGAAGGAGAACAATTTTCATCACACTTAATCAAATAGTAATATGTTTAATTTATACATTCTTCCAACTAAATTATTAATTTGTAGAATTAACTACTTTAGGGGTAACAGAACCCCTTAAAATATACTAAAAGGGAATGAAGATGTAACTCAGTGGTACATTGCTTTCCTAACTTGTTCAAGGCCCTAGATTTAATCTTCATATGAATAAATAAATAAAGTGAATGAAATTTTATAACATGTATTGCAAAAGATCATTTTTGACAGTTTTTTTTTTTTGGCAGAACCGGGAATTGAACTCAGGCCCTTGCGCTTGCCAGGGAAGTGCTTATTCCACTGAGCCATCTCCCTGGCCCCCTTTTTTGACAGTTGTTCTTGATGATAACTTCCCTTAGTTCCAAAATCTCAAATGCAATGAAAATAAGGGGACATTTCATTATTTGCATTCTCCTTAAACAGAACCTTCTTACTTGTGCTATAAAGTAGAAAAATGAACTAAATTTTTCTTCTCTCTACTGGTAAGCAACCTCTAGTGGGATTATATCCGAATGAAAACAAGAATGTGATAAGAACTATATCAGCTAATAATTCAAACTATAGACTCTGGAATAAAAAAAAGAATGCTTTAATTGTGGCAAACAGAGCTTAGGTATAGCTTTGTGATAGAGCACTTGCCTGTCGTGCGGGAATGGCTGGATCTCACAATCCTTCACTACAAGAGTTTGGCATCTTCAAATCTCCTGAGTGCATACTGAAAGGACCCTCATGCAGTAGTAGGAGCAGAATTCATACCTCTCAACAACATGTTGTATCTACCATCATAAATTGATGGTGATACATGAGGTAGATACTAACTAAAAATCCATTCAAACAAACAAATAATTCTATCATTTTATGATAGTTCCCTAGTAAAGGAACTATTCTTGGATTGGCCTTTGCTCTGAGGATGCTGCTGATGAAGAAAGGAATAGGAACTTCCTGCAGTCAGGAGAACATAAGAGAATGTGTACATACTTTCTTACTGCTGGGGTGACAAAGATAAGTCACCTTAAAGAACTGAAACTGGAGCTGGCGTGTGAGGAAAACAGTGAAGCCTCCAACAGAATCTGGGGAGACAGAAGCCAGCCCAAGCAGGGTCACACACATCTGGACTGATATAAACATAGAGTGAGAGAAATACACAGATGGGTGCTAAGCAGAGAAGCATGTGGTGACCATGTTTTGCCTCTTCAAATGTACTTTTGTTCTTAAATGTTTAAACCACACCTGCTTTATCTATTCTGTAAAAAAGTGTACATTCAGTCAGGTGAGATGATGCACACCTGTCGCATGGCTACCTTGGAAACAGGCAAGATGATTGCTTGAGTTTGAGGGTTCAGGGCCAGCCTGAGCAACATTGTGAGATATTGTCTTAAAAGAAAATAACCTGCCCCAACAAAGTGTACACATCAAGAGAATATACACATCTCTCCTATCTTCCCACCGCCCAGTTCTGTCACAACCAAACAATTGCCCATCAGTAGAGTCTAGCACGGTCATGCATAATGTGCTTATAGACGTATAAGTGGTTAAGGTGAGATGTGAATAGGTACCAGTTCCCCAAGGAGAATGGAACTAGGCATTGCCAACACATTAGTTTACAAAAAGCACAAAAAAAGGGGTGAGGTAATGAGGGCTCTACCTTCAGGAGTAGATTAAATGCTATCGTTAGGATTGGTTTAGTTTTTCTGGAGGTGGAATTTTAATTTTTTTAAAAAATGACATAGATTTTTAAAAAAGCAAAAAAAAAAAAAAGAATTAAAGAAAAGCAATGGAGCCTGTCCTGAGAAAATTAGTCTGTAATGTGTGATGCTGAGAAAGCATAGTGTAAAATAGCATGGTTTGCATGCCAGGTGGGTGCAAAACATAGGCATTGTGTGGAATGCTACAGCTTGGGTAAGCAAAGGAGGAGCTGTGTGTGAGGGGCAGCATGTGTGCTCAAAGAGTCTTTGGGAGGAGAAAGGACAAGTGTGCACCCTCAGAAAACTGGGGTCCAGGAGTTGGGGTAGGAAGCCAGCTTTTCATTCAATTTTCTGTTACAGTTCTTCAATTCTGTACTACATGCATGCACCATCTTTAAAAAAATGAAAAATAAATTGAGAAATAAAATCATTCCTTTCTGGTTGTTTGGCACATGCCCCTTCCCTATCATTTGCAAACCTCCCTACTCAAAATTGGTAGTGTCCTTTTCTCTGCAGCTTCTACATTCAAATATGAACTCTAATTGCATGACCTGAGTCAACCTCTACTTTTCTATATTAGTTCTTCATTATTGATGCTAAGATCTTTAAGAAATACTTCAAGTCTCATGGGAAAACTTCTGGCTGAATTCTGTCCTGCTGATAACCCATCCTGCTTAATACCAAACTATATCATTCTTTTATCACTGTATTCTTTTAACGCATCATACCAAGCTTTCATTGTCCATTAAAAACTGCACAAAAGACTCTAAAGAACTAGTATATAAGGTATCTGTTCAAAAGTAACTTCAATGAGAGTTCAAAAATAAGGTTGAGAAAATTTTAAAGATTTGAGGCTCCTTGGGGGCTATGCCCAGAGGATGGAAGGACTTGCCCATGGTGTAACTGGTTTCCCAGAGCTTGCCCTAGCTGCACATGATCCGCCATAGAAAAGGAAGTGGAAACTTCACTTTATGCATTTTATATACTATGACTCTTCACAGCACACTCTCTAAAGTTAATTTGGAGCAGATCTGTCATTTTCTCCAGTTTCAGGAGTCAGCATCTTAGGGCTGTACACAAAGAAGTGACTTACAGTCACAGTGGTGGCCTCACAGCATAGTCCTGTTGGGTTCATCTACAGGTTAATTTTTCTATTTCCTCCAAATTCAGAAGATAAAATGTCATATTTTATTTAATAAAAGGGGGGAATGTAGCAAACTGTTAAGCCAGGGACCTTTCTTAAAATGCCTTCTAGCACACTTATGAGATCAGTCATAATATTTACATGTACTCAAGGACTTTGACATCTCAAGTTGTTTTAACCAGTTGTCATTTTAGTTAACTCAATGTTAAGCCAGGGACCTTTCTTAAAATGCCTTCTAGCACACTTATGAGATCAGTCATAATATTTACATGTACTCAAGGACTTTGACATCTCAAGTTGTTTTAACCAGTTGTCATTTTAGTGTCAAACTCTGGTCATTTTAATGTGAAGCAAAGGTCATCAGAGAGTTTCCTTTATTTTCTTCATATTAGTGAAGTCGTTTGATAGCTCTGGAACTCTGCTTGAACTCTCAACTGTGAGTCCCCATTCCATATTCCTGTCATTGAGGTCACATGGGGTTTTATGATTTTTCCAAACAATATTCATGCAGGAAAAGTATAACAACAATATTTCAAAATCCTACCAACAATCAGACCAGAGAGCCAGCCAGTGCTGTTTACGCAGGTTTGGTCTTGGTTGCTAATCAGCCCCACACTTCCTCTCCTTGGAACTCCCCAGTGTGGCTTTTCTACCTTTTGGCTAAGCTCAGGTTAGAGCTCTGCCACAGCTTCCTAATCCAGAGCACAAGCTGGAGTCTTTACCAGGTGCCCGGGGCCCCAGGGTCTCCACATTAGTTCTTCACACACCCTCATCCCACTGACTGCAGCACTAGGAGGAGGGCCTCTCTCACTGTACATGCTCAGTAAATTTTTGTCTAGTGGATGGATAAAGGAATGAGGTGTAAATGACAGGAAAGATATTTACGTGGAGAATTTATTATTCAGAAGGGTTACAGCTCCCTAACAGGAATTAAATGGTTCCCTTTATATACTTGTATTTTCCTGACTCACATGCATAATTCTAAGCTCTTATTTTTAAATATCATGACTAAATGATATTTTAAAATGATATTTTTAAATATCATTTGAATAAAATGTCTCTGTTCAGTAAGGTATCTTGAAGCAGACAGACAAAATTTTCCTTAATGTAAGACTCAAAAATTTATAAAACAGTCTCTGTTGAAGTCAGAAATGAATATTAGATGGAAAAATATATTTATGGGCTAGACAGTAACTGACAAAATAAGCTTAAAATAATCTATATTCCCTTTGAATGCCAGTT
>PVKA01046700.1:0-14773 GCA_004027165.1 Ctenomys sociabilis
CCACCACCACCATCTCCGCCACCACCACTACCAACTCCACCTCAGGGTAGTTCTTACAATTACAGGAGACCATATATGAGACAGAATTTCAGACTTTGCACAGGTAGATTCTCTTAGCTGATCATCGTGGTGATGCATTACTTCAGACATCAGGTCTTGACATACTTGTGCTTCAGTTAACCCCACCATCAACCATTTCTCTTTCGTTCCTTCTTGTTTCCTGTAGAATTGGTAAAGTTGGTTCTCTATATCTCCTGGTGGTAACTGCTATTATACCTCATGTTATGTCTTTCCACCTCCATTCTACCTTCCCAGTCAGGCCTTGTGCCCTTGCATTCTGCCTTCCCAGTCAGGCCTACTGCCCTGTGTCCCTCTCTTTCTCAGGAATTTGTTTTCCTGTGTACTTCATCAGTCACAGCTGTATATCTGAGAGGGACATAGTTAATGTCTGATCTCATTGTAGTCATGGGTATAATACAAATAATAATGGACAAGTGTCATGTGTTCCAGAGTTAGTAGTTCCATTATTTAGGGGATTTCTAGCTATTTGGGCTCAAAAGTACATATTCAGGTCAAAGAGTGGGAAAAATGATATTTATTGTGAAAAAACTTGAAATTCCGTAAGTCTTATGTGAACTTCCAATTATGAAAAATGGGCAATACACACACACACACACGTGTGTACACAACATGGGTACATTGTGGAAGGAAAACCTTGTACTGCCTTGGGAGGTTGGAGGAAGCACCATCTTTTAGAGGAAGCAACGTGTGACCTAGGCCTGGAAGGATGAGCAAGACTTCACACATCCAAGAAGGAGTCCATGTTGAAGGGGGAACTATGAGACAGGAGGGGAAGGGCTGGATGAAGGGATGGTGAGAGACTAAGGTGAACACAGTGCGCTCACCTGGGAAACAGAGATGAAGCTATGCACACGGTGAGGCTGAAGTAATGCAGGTCCTGGTGTGCCACTCATCCGCCTTATTCTCTGCAGCACTCTCAACTGCTGTTCTACAAGAAAAGTGAAGCCCAGGGACCAGGGAGATGGCTCAGTAGAATAAACACTTGCCTGGCAAGCACAAGGGCCTGAGTTCAATCCCAGGTTCCACAAAAAAACAAAAGAAAGAAAAGAAAAATGAAGCCCCAGTGACTTAAGATCTGTGCTGTACAAGTAAATGTCTCCTCTTTGTACCCAGAATGCCACCAGGTATATTCCTAGGGAGAACTGAGAGAATAGTCCCCCAATTTTCTGAAGCACTTGGGTCTTACACAGGAGCCCAGCTGAGAAGGCTGTCAGCCGGTGGCAGGCCACCCAGCATTTACAGAGAGTAAGTGACATCCTCACAGGCTCTGCTGACCGGTTGGCAAGTGCTGGCGAGAGTACAGTCTAGCTGGGCATGGAGGCACATGCCTGTAGTCTCAGCGCTCCAGAGGATTGCTGTGAGTTTGAAGCAAGCCTGGGCTACACAGCGAGACCTTGTCTCCAAACAGAATAAAAAAGAAAGAGTATCACCATCCGAGGATAATAAATGAATTCAAATGCCCTTGTAGTACTTTGGTGAGTAATGCGAGGGGCTTGAGGTGGGAACAGAGATGGGGTAGGGACAGTCCAGAGATACTTGCGAAGTGGAGCAAAGAGAGTGCTTTTCCTTGGTTCCCCAGCTGTGATCGATCTGTGGTCACTACCTCCCTCCAGCCGCAGGGTAGCAGCTTGCTCCAGAGATTAAGAAGTATATCGTCCCAACTGCCTATCTGGGTGGGAAATACTACTAGGGGTCCAAACTCTGTCCTGCCTCTGGTGAACTCTGAACACCTCGGCAAGTTACCATTTTTCTCTTCTCTGTTCTCCCTCGCACTCTGGGCATGTCGACCTTCAGCCTCACTGGACGCTTCAGCGCCACGTTTCTCCACTGGGACAGAAGATCTGCCCTGAACTTCAGACTGCCTGGCAAGGTGCCCGATGCTGTCTTCTGTAACCCAGGGCACTATTCCCCTCCCTGTGTTCCATGCCACCCGGTGGTCATGCCCTGAGTTAGCGTTATCAGCTCGAGGCTTGCTCCATCCCAGCATCCTCCTCTCCTATCCTACGCACTGTCTACTCGAGTCCCACTGTGGCTCCTATGGGAACCCCCCAGATCTAGACAAGATTCACCAAGCCTCCCATGCAGCCCCGTTCCCCAGTTACAACATAAGGGGTTATGCTGGGTGACTCCTGAGCAGCTGCCTCCCACGCTAACATCCTGTGTTTCTAAGTGGGCCAGGTGTAAGAGAAGTCTGTGCTGGTGCAGAGCACTTGAGGCTGGAAGCAAATGAGTCAGACAAAGCAAAACGTCAGCCCAACCGTGAAGCCAGCAGATTAGACAGCCAGCAGATTAGACAGCGGCGTGCGTGCCACGGGGCAGTCGGTGGCTGGCCTGCAGCCAGAGCCTGGCCTACCAGGCAGCTGTAAGGATGGGTGGCAGGGCCTTACCCACTCAGCAATCACATCCATGCTCCAGGAATTAACAACACCATTCCAAGTCCCTGCAGAGGACAACCGTTCCTTTATAACCCAAAGCTATTTGAAAGGTGATTGCAACTCTACCCTTTCGCATGGTTAGTGCTGTTGGTTTAGGATTCAATACTAGTACTTTGCCCTCTTTCTTGAAATTATCATACAGTGAGTATTCCATGGATATTTAGATTTATTCTCACGATTTCCTAGATTCTTTTCAGGGTTCATGTAAGAAAGAACTCAAGTCCTTGGAGAACTATATTTGAACCCCACAGCTATTTATTAATTGTGTGGTTCTGGAAAAGTTAGTATCTTTGAGCTTTGGATTCCCTGTGGGATAATAATACCTGCTTTGCAGAATTATAGTTCAGATTTAATTGCCCAACACACAAAAGTGTCTCAAAAAAGACATTCTCATGCACACCAACCCAGCTGCCTTCTGGCTCTTGGTAGCTCTGCTGTAAGAACGGTTTCTCCTGTGCTTACTTCATCTTTTTCTTCTCTCTTTTATTTAAGCCTGCAAGCTCCCTGCCAGTCCACGCAAGTTCCTGCTCCAATTCTAGTCCTACAGCATGCTAAGTCAGCACCAGCACTTCCTGTAAGACACACACACACACACACACACACACACACACACACACAGAGGTGCATGTGTGCCTCTCCCTCCTGGTGAGGGCTGAGGAATCGTTGGACAAGAAAAGTTTTGGTCCAAAGCTGAGATCATAGCCAAAGGCTCTCAGAGCTGCATTATTTCAAACCCAGAGTATGTGTTATTGAATATTTGAATGCCAGTGCTGTGACTCAGGGCATGGGCAGTTAGGAGAATAAGAAATGGTGCTCAAGGGGCAAGAGGAACAAAGCAAGGATGCCCTCAAGGTGGTGAACATGGAAATTAACTGAGCAGCACACATCCAGCAACATCGGCTAGTATCCCCAGTTTTTCCCTCTAAGGAATTCTAGTATCGGGGCCAGTAAGATATGGGATATAATTACACAGATGGAGAAACTGAGGCCCAGGAAAGGAAAATGTTATGCTTAGAAGAGCAAATCCACTTAGAGCAAGAAGACCAGAGCTTAATCAAAACACATCCAAATGCAAGACTCTAAACTCTGTGTCCCAAACTGTTCCCGTCATCCTATTACAAAGCAGGGATGGCTAAAAAATACACGGTGGGCACTAAGTGTGATAGATAAGGAACAAGTGTAAGGAATCTTGCCTAAAGGATTTCTAAGAAGAAAAACATTCACTTAGTCACAGAATATTATTAAGTTCCAGAAGGAAAGGGGAGAATTGTGGAGGGTAGTGGGTAAAGTTGGGTGAAATACAACCAGATCATAACTTATGCTTCTTGTCACAAACTTAGCCTTCCAGCAGTTGGGAATGTGGCTTCTATTTTATAGGCAACATTAAACCGTCTAAAAGAATGACATGATTAATTCTTGAGCAATCATTCTGGTAGCAGAGGAAAGAACAGAACGAAAAGTATCAGATTAGATGGCATAAGACTTAGTGGACTTTTAGAGTAATCCTGGCAAGGGATGATCGGTGGATGTCTAAAGAATCGCAGGGACAGGAAGCACTGAGGGATTGTGCCAGAGCCAGAGGCCATTTCTCAGAGGTGGTGGGGGGAGCCTGGGGGTCAGCATAGCTTTAGTAATTTACCTCACCTTACCAGTATGGTGAGTGCTGAGTACCTGTTGGTGGATGGATGTGTGGGAATGAGGAAGGAGGGTAGGAGGCTGGGTGCTGGGCCAAACGCGATGTTTGACTATCCCAGAATACTGCTTGGTGTCTTCGGATAGCTCATCAGGCTTCACCCATGACAGGATACCCATTTCATGGCCACAGGGTGCTAGCAGTAACTGACAGACACTGAAATGCTGACTGCAATAAACCAAGAGTGTCCATTTCCCCAGAAGAGCGCAGCCGAGGTAACTGAACACAACACATGGACACAGTTTCTTTTTAGAAGCATTACCTGCTGAAAGGCTTTCACGTAAGGATAAACACTCTTGAAGGACTAAATCTGCTAGTTTCAGACCTTGTCTGAATAATTAAACTTTGAAAGCCAAAAGGTCAGTGTTTCCTCCTACTAACCATGGAGGCTAGGTATATACAATAGTAACATGGAACGTGGTATCAGAAGGTACTGGTGTTAAGTCCCATACTTACACCTTGTAATCGTACCTAAGTCACTAAATTTTTTTAAAGATTACTCAGACGTGAAAAAGGGGTGAGAGCAGTACTTCTGTGAGAGCTGTCATCTTTTTTGTTTGTTTGTTTTTAGGGAAGGGTCTACAGGGTATTCAGGGTCTCACTCCTATATCAGACTCATAGTGATCTGCCTATTTATAGCCTCCAAAGAGCTGGGACTACAGGAGCATGCCACCATGCCCAGTCTTAATTGCTGTCTCAGAACACCCCTATGGGGTGGGGGGCAGCACCGCAGGCCTGAGGATCGAACCCCTGGCCCTTACACCTGCTTACACGCACTTTAATCTGATGAGCTATTTGACCAGCCTGAGAACTGTCATCTTAATAATATAAAATAATGAAATAATGCACCTTATGTGCCACAGTGCTGGTGACAGAGCAAGTTCTCAGTCAGCGTCATTATTAATTTTAATATCTGTACTGCATTATTTCATAGCAGGATATATGAGTAAAAGATCCGTTTTTTGTGCAGTTTTTAAAACAAATTTAAACATACATTTATTTATTATTTGATACAGAATCTCACTCCACAGCTCTGATTCGTAGTGATCCTTCCGTTTCAGCCTACCCAGCCCTGGAATTACAGCATGCTCCACCATACCTGGTTTTGGTGGCCAGCCCAACATGCAGTACTAGATTGAACCTTAGGCCCGCCTCACCACGTGGTTTTGCCCCCCTCCTGTCCCTCTCTCAGACAGGATAAATCTATTCTGCTCATTAAAAAAAAAAGTTGTGTGTTCAGAACATGATTTTACTGTTGATTTTTCTGCATAATTTTGAGTATGTCCAATTAACTGTTTTAATTTTGTGTCTTTCCTCTGAAAAATAAGTGGGCATACCCTGTCTGGCTTTGAAAGGCTCTACAGTTCTAATGTTCGGTGTGTAGACTCATTTATACTCCAGTTACACACTGTGTAGGTGTAGCAGTAAGCTGTACCCCTACTATTTCTTTAAAACCTTTTGAGATTATCAGAAATTATTGCCCAGAACCTGACAACTGTCCATACCGGGAAGTGGAGAATCTAATAAGCTGACAGTGCACAGCTGACGTGGAAGGTCTGGACAGACAGTCACAGCTGACACACAAAATTGGAATGAGAGTTTAATTCCTGGCACTTGTTGGTTCTTGAGGGAAAGTGGCTTTTTCTTTGATTTTTAAAATCTCTCTTTATTTTTTAATCTGTTCATTTGCATGGTCAAATTTGCACTCCAAGGGTGGTTTTTGGGGGTAAGTTTATCGGTTTGGCAGTGTGCTGGTGACAGGTTAGAAAGGGCCATCATTACGAGGAGACCTTACAAGGCTGGCTCCTGCTTAGTCTGTCAGTCCTCTTTCCCATTCTTCACTGATCTCAGCCAAAAGGCCAAGACCCAATCTGCCTCTCCCTGACCGGCTTCACACCTTCTAATGCAACCAGAATGGTCTTGGTTGTTTCCTTAGATGTTGTATGTTCACAGTTCTCATAATTCATTAATACTGCTCTTCCTCAGAAACCCTTCCCTCCATTTCCCTGAATATTTCCTGCATTTCATGTTTGAGGCTTCCTCATCCTTCCAGGCTTAGTGGAAGGACAGACAAAGTGCACATCTGTCTCTGAACTCTGAGGACATTTGCTTGTATATATTTGTCTTAGACCAATTTTGTGTCACTGCAGCAAAATACCCACGGCTGAGTACTTTATAAAGAAAGAAGGTTCAGTTAGTTCACAGTTCTAGAGGTTCAAGAATATAGATCCAGCATCTGCTTGGTTCTGGTGAAGGGTTATGCAAAGGGTATTGCATTGGAGGAGGGGTATACAGAGTAGGTGAGTGGCAGAGACTGAAAAAGGAATTAGGAGAGGTGCCAGGCTTGTTCATAAGCCATAACCCATGCTCTTAAGAGACAGCAATAATTCATTTGTATGAAGTCCCAGTGATCTAATTACCTCCCGATATTCCTCAACTTGTGAAGTTTGTATTACTTCAGCTACCACTATCACACTGGGACTGTACTTCTAGTTCAGCTCATGAGCTTCTAAGAGGACAAACCAAGTCTGAACCACAGCACTGCCTCTTAGGGGTCCCTCTAGGAATGGTGCCCGGATTAGTTATATACAGAGAGCCTGCGGTCAAAACCACCTGGGCTCAAATCTCTAGGGCACTGAACTGAATGAGTTGGGGCAAGTGAAAATGAAAAAACAAGCCAGCAAAAACCCTCCCAGGCCTTGGTTTCTTCATTTTTTAATTAGAACAGATAGTAGTATCTACATTCACAGTATTTTTGTTAAGATTAAGCGAAGCAATCCAATCACGGCAGTCAGGATTGTGCTGTACCCACATTGTTTAGTAGACGTTAGCTGCCATTATGGCTCTTCTGTTATGTAGTTGGCAGGTGATGACGTCACTGTCTGATGGTCCTTCCTAGACCCTGCCATCCTCAAGGATGGAGGGTCTGAGCCTTTTCATTTATTGCAGCTCCTTAGGGCCTAGGGCAGAGCCCCACAGAGTTAGTCATTTGGCAGATCTTGGAAAGCACAGACCCCAAGTCTTCCCCCTTTTCATTCTTAATATTCACAAGGTGACTTTCACTATGAAATAAGTAACTATACGAATTAAAGCAGATTGTCATGATTACATTCAAACTGAACATTATACCAAGCAATCTCTAGTTAGATGCAGTTGGAGCCCGGACAGCCCACCCTAAGTCCTGGGCCCCGCCTCTGCCCCATGCTGCTGGTCTGTGTTACTTGCTTCCCAGCTGTGCACCAGCCTGGCTCTAGGCGGCCATGCCAGTGATGCCCGAGGCCACTGGGAACACAGTTCATTTTCTGAGGAGCCTCACCCGTGATTCATGGTGAACAAACACGTCCTGGTGGGAACTGTTCTGTGTCAGTCCTGCAGGACAAAGTTCAGCTGTAATCAAGCTTTCTGGTCAAATTCAGATCTGTTTCTAAAACATTTTCCACAGATATTTCTCACATCTTTACTGAGACATTTCTTTGGTCTATGTTCATGGGTTTATGCCAAGTAGCAGTTTACCCCATATTGCAATTCATTTATTTGTTTTCTGTACAGTGTTTGACTTTTCCCGTATTTGGCCTGGGCTGAGCAGCTTGGCATAAGCTTTCCATGTTTAGTCAGACTTTTAAATAGTTTTTGATCTTAATACAAAAAAATTTAGATTAAAGCCCAGTTCTAATAATAAACTAGGGACTAATCATTTTCTTTTTAGTGAGAATTAACTTCAATTTAATTCTCTTCAGTGAGTTTCACAGCGTTAATGTTGAAGCATAATTCAGGTCAAGTAGAATATCAACTCCTGATGTGTCATTAATAATACCTAGTTCATGAATAAGAACCATACAAAATAGCACAAGGCCACAGAAATGAGACTGGAGAAATTAGGCCAGACAGGGCTCAAAGAAATTAAAATATGAGATACTGACTTCTCTTTTCTGGAACAATATCTTTTTCTTCATGACTAACTTAAGACACAGGCTGAGGAGACAAGGGCTTATTGCGTAGAGAAGGGCTAGAACTCACAAAAGTTGGTTTACTAACTTTGTGGTATTCATACTTCTTTTTTTTTTTTTTTGAAGGTTTCAATTGTACTTTATTTTTTCAATAGGCCACATTTCAATGGATACACAGCACTTTTACTTGGCATCAATTATGACTTCATTTAGAAATAATTTAGCTGTATCATATCAGCTGGCATGATTACTGATCTCTCCATTCCTTGGGGGTGACTCTGCCCACAGGGGAAAGGTTCCACTCTGTTCCAATTGTGTTGCTGTCTAGGTCCATGCAGCAGTACAGAATGCGGCTCCACTAACTAATATAGCATTACCATATTTGTCATGGAAGTCAGGTATACGTTCCTGGTGGCTCTGCCTTGTTACCATTTGTTGAACGCTCCGAACTGGAAAACGACCTAATGCGTTTTTTTGGCCAAGAGAAACATCATGGAGTTGAAGTTGAAACTGTAGTTACTGCAGCTGCCGGCTTAGTGCAAATTACTTCCAGATACCCTTGCCGGTATTCATGCTTCTGAAATAATGGTTTTAGTGGCAGTAGTTTTGCTCCAGAAACTTCTGTGCCTTCCTTTACTAATTCATTCATTCTTCAGTGTATTTGGTCTTTTTTTTTTTTTTTAAGTGGGTAGAATTGTGGTGGAGGGATGAATAGAACATAGGGATTTTAGTCTGCTGTGAAGATGAAAACAGGAAGATGGCCAAGCTCTGTTTTTGACCAGTGCCATGATAGAGCTGTGCCCAGGAGGCCGCCACTGAGGTAGAAGGTGACTCCAGAGAAGGGGATGGCACAGAAAATCTCAACATGCGCAGTGGGGAATGGGTACACTCACTGAGGTGCTCTGAGGAGCTGGTCAGGGCTGTGTGCAGACACTGCTGACAGGGAAAATGGCGGAGCTGGGTCTTAGGTGGAACCGACAGAGCAGTGGCCTTCTGTACACACACCATCTGAAAGCTGAGCCCACAGGCGCAACCTTGACAGGGAGTGAGTGACAATGACAGAAACTGGGGTCCAGGCTGGGCCTTCTGCCCCTTAGCGGGGTGGGAGTCAGCTCTTGGTTGCTTGAGAACCAATTTAGGGAACAGGCTCACAGGGTGCCTTGAGCTAGGCACTGAGAATGTTACCTATTTGGTAATTTGGGGGAAGCATGCAGGGACTTTTGGTTTTGTAAGCCAGAGGAAAGCTGTAAATTAAATCTGAAGGAATGTGGCTTATATATTTAAAATGGTCAAAGTGTGTTTCTCACTTTTGGAGGAGAAGACAACTGAATGCTAACAACTCCACCATCCTCTCATGAGCTTGTGAGCTTGTGCCCTCACTCAAAGTGCCTCAGCACACTTCTTTGTCCTGCAAGGTGTGGCATAAGTGACCCCTTTCCTCATGATTCGTACTGTTGGGGATCTGCTGCGAGCTCCCACGGCAATCAGCATATCCTTCTGGTTGAATCTGCCCTGCACCACTCTCGCATCTGCCCTTACACTGGGCCATCCACTCTGTGAGGGCCGAAATTGCCTTTCATTTCTGTTTCCGGGAGTGAATCAATCAGCACAACACACCCTTGTGTGGATGGGTGGGTGCCTGATCCCAATCACACCGCTTGCATTCTCCTTACAGACCTTACAGATCGGAAGCTTAGAAAAAATGTTGAGCATCCTTTAGAGTTCTGACAAACCATGGATAAAAAGCAAGTGCCTCAGGCCCATTCAGACCTGATTGGAATTTTGTAGCTTTATATTCCTGTTCACATAAGCACTGTAATTTTAGGTCAGGATTTACTGAGCATGAAGGGTTCAAAAATGCAGAAGGAGATGAAATCTAATCATCAAGATTCAAAGTTGGAGCGAGGAGGCCGAGCCTCTCTTCCCGATCCCCCTCCAGCTCCCTGGTCGGGGACCTAGGTGGGCTCTTACTTCTGCAGGCTTCTCCCCATCTCCCATCTTGCCAGTTGCACCCGTCTTCCTCTTGGTTATCTTTCTTAAAAGCAAATTAATCAACTTTTTTCTTCACTTCAAAGCCCTTATAACCCCCAGGGCAAAGCCCCAACTCCTGTGCAGGCAAGCAAGTTCTTCTCCATATTTCTGAGACTGATCTTCCTTCCTCTGGGACTTAGATATGGTCTGTCCATGGTGCCATCCTCCTAAGCAAGCTGCCATGCCTCTGCTCTTTCTGCCCACTGCCTCTGATATTAGATGCACATGCCACACTTTTCCACCTGGTGAGCCTCCCATTTGCTCATTTTACTTTTATATATTTGGTACATGGTGTCCAGGGTCTCACCATGTAGATAGGACCTGTAGTGATCCTCCTGCTTTCAGCCTCCCAAGTAGCATGGTTATAGGCACACACCACCATGCCCAGTCTCAATCGCTGTCTCGGCGCACTCTGGGGGTGGGGCCGGTACAGCACAACAGGGATGTGAAGCCCAGCCATTGCACTCTGACTAAGCAGGCGCTTTAGTCCGCTGAGCTATCTGGCCCTACTCATCTTTTAAGATGGGGTCCACAAAGCCCTGGAGTCGCTTCCTCAGCAAGTCCTTCTCTAATTCCCTCAGAGATGTGGGCACCTCCTCTGCTCTGCTCCCTTAGCATTTTTTAGCTTAGATCACTCATAACCCTTGTGTGAATCACCTGCTTGCTCATCCATCTCAGTTGCAAAACTTTAAGTTTCTGTAGGCCAGAGGCCATTACTAGTTACAACCATGCAGGAGGGCCTCTGATAGATGCTGGTTGAAAAATACCAAATGAGTGATAGTGCATGTTACACATACTGTTGCTGTAATTGTGACTAATATTTTCCTCTTCATCCCTCCATGAAACTCAATAATAAAGACTGGTGTAGGACTCACCAAGAGGCATGTATTATCTTTCACCCTTCACATTGGATAACACCACTTAGTTCTTGCCTCAGCTCTGTGTAGCAGCCATTATTACTATTACCGTTGCTTCACAATGTGAACTGAGGCCTGCAGGAGGAAGTATCTTTCTCAAGTTGCAACTGGTAACTAGATGGTGGAGCTGGTTTTAAGCAGAAGCCTCTTGTGTTTCAACCCTCTGGGCTCTCCATACCATTTTGCTTCCCCAAATTCCTCTAGCTACTAGGTTCTCATTTGATACCTTAATTGCTCTGGATAGGACTGCAACAGTCAGGCTTGGTCTAACTTGAAGCTAGGCCCAGCCACGACTACAGTCACCCATGAAGTCCCAGATAGCTACATGTAAATCCTGGCTCACATCAAGACAAAGTCCAGATCCTCTTCTGGCAGGAAACTGTGTCTCCCCACACACAGAGTCAGCACTGCCCTTCCTGGGATTGGATGAAGTCCTGGCACAGCTGATGGGTTTGTCCTGATGTCCAGGCCAGACACTGTCTTTTCCTTGGCTCCCTGAAGGGTAGGAGATCATCAGTTTCTGGGATGTTTGCCTAGTTGCTAAGCCCTCAAGGTGAAAGTTCTCCTGGATGGCAGTGCACAAGCCAAGGGCACCCAACCCTCAGGGTAGCAGCTGCCCTGAGCCACATTCCTCTTAGGGCTTACAAAACACTTGGGGCTTCTCCGCTCCAGGGGGCATGATACATGTCTGCGGCAGAGGTCACTGAGCACAGGACATGAAGAGACACCCTGCTGCAGGATCCCTTCAGGCTCGCCACTGTACAGAACCCTGAGAAGTTTCCTTTTCTTGTCTGCCTCCACAGCTGCTGCAAAGCCTTCAGCTTACACGCACAGGATGGGCTCCCTAACAGATTTCTGTCTTGTATAAGAGAAACATGAACCATAGGTGTATAGGAGGGGTAAAGGGAAAAGAATATTTGCATGCTTGTAACCGCTATATACCAGCCATTTAAAAATATATCTTCTCAGGGCCAGTGAGATAGTTCAGCAGACTAAGTGCCAGCTTAGGCAAGCACAGGGACCACAGAGTTCAATCCCCGGCGCCACAGGCCACTCTTGCTCCACCTTCAGGTGTGCCGAGCCAGCCATCGAGACTGGGTGTGGTGGCATATGCCTGTAATCCAGCGCTAGGGAGGGGAGGAGGATCACTACAAGTCCATGCTGCATAGTGAGGCCCTGTATCATCACTGCAATTATTTTTCCTGTTTTAAAGATGAGCAAACTGAAGCTGATGCTAACAAAACATCCTATTCTACAGTGATCCCTGGATACCCTAAGTGACACCCAAAAGGACGCTGAAAATCCTTTGACCTTATGCCTGACAATCAGCCACTGGAATTGAGCCTGAGGGGAAGATGGAATACACGAGTAGAATCTCTGCCTTCGACAGGTCTGAGCATAGTCTTAGACTGTTCTATCTTGTTCTGTGTGCCCCAGCTAGACCTGGGAATCGTGTATGCAGTGCAAACCTAGCTGTCCAGCAGTAGGGAAAGGTAGCAGCTTGAGATTTCCAAAAAAGAGCCTTGAACCTAGGAGTTGGATACATTTGCTGTAGTCCCAGCTCCCTCTGTGACTTAGGTTTGAGATCATTCCTTGGTTTTCTCATTTATAATAGAGACTAAAAACTGTTGATTTCCTGTTTTAACACTTTCATAAGCATTAAATGAGATTTTGAAAACTGTTGCTGTGGTGTGCGGAGCCCTGCAGAGGCGTGGCCTTCTCCTAAGTGTCACCTCTTGACTGTGGCTTAGGCTCAGGTGTGTGTTAGCTGATTTTCAGTTTCTGTTAGCAATAGACTAGCAAAAGAAAACTTTAAAATTTCTGCTATTAAATGGAAATTATACTGTAGACAAAGCAAAACGGGCTTAGAGCCATCCAGGAGCAGCACTGGGTTTGTGGGCATGTCTCCTGGGTGCCTGCATCCTGGTACGGTCAGGCTCCACTGACTCTAATGTGGCCCTTACATTCCAAAGCCTACGAGGCTACGACCACCCTTGTTTGTTTGTTTGTTTGTTTATTTATTCTTATGTATCTTAGTACAAGGCCTACAGGGTCTCACTACACAGATCAGACTCTGCCATCCTCCTGTTTTCAGCTTCCCAAGTACTGGGATTATAGGTGAGCACCACCACACCAGTGTCATCCACTGTCTCAGCATACCCCAGGGGTTCGGGCTGGCATGGAAGGCCAGGGGATTGAACCCTTGGTTCCCGCACCTGCCTAAGCAGATGCTTTAGTTTGCTGAGCTATCTGGCCGGCTCAGACAGACCACCCTTATTGTTAACACACCTCATGTTGTATAGTAGTCATGTGTTTACATGTTGAGCCCCATCTAGACTTCCCTGAGAGGACACAGTATGTGTCTGCCTGGTGCACAGCTTTGTGTTTCGCATGCAGCCTGCTGCCTGGTGCTTGCCTGTTTGATAAAAGTGTTCATGGAAATGGGAGCACTGAAAATGTCATAGCGTGATGACAAGGAAGGATCCACGTGTATAGAGTCATAGCAGGTATTTCCTGAGCGTCATGCCCTGTACTACATGCTTCACACATAGTATCTCATTTAGTGCTCAAAACGACCCTGTGGTAAATGTAGATGTCCATATCAACAGATGAGGAAACTAAGATCCTATAACCTAAAAAGGACAAGGCCTGAATTTGATTCTAGATCTGATTCAAAAGTCTGTACCTCCTGGGATCTGTGCGGCTTCTGAGACAGGAGGGAAAGGAGAAAAAAAGAAGGAAGGAAGGGAAGAAGATGTATGGATGTATAAAAAGGCTAGCTTACATAATTGTACTGCTGGTCTCTGCTGATCTATTGAAAGGAACAGTTAATGCTCTATTTTTTTTCTCCTTTTCATATTTTATAATTTCTTAAACTAATTTTGTAGGGCAGGTAAGATAGCTTAGTGGTCTAAAGTGCCTGCTTAGGCAAGGTTAGGCAGGCGCAGGGACCGCAGTTCGATCACCAGCGCCACATACCGGTAGCACCAGCTCCACCGTCAGGACGGGCTGAGTTGGCAAAATAAATAAATAAAAGAAAAAAGAAAAGAAAAAGAAAAAAAATCTTATTTAAAAGAAAAACTAATTTTGTATGCTTATATCTGATAATCTGAGCAACTAATTTGAAGACCACAAAATGCAATATAATCACCCTTGTTAAATTCCTGTAATTGGTTTAGTGAAATTCTGTATTGTTTCTATTTCTTTTAACTATTTTTTATTCACATTAAAAAAGAAGATAAGGGGTGGGGAGATGGCTCAGTGGAATAAGCGCTTCTTTGGCAAGTGCAAGGGCCTGAGTTTATCCCTGCTTCTGTAAAATAAATAAATAAATAAATAATAAATTTTTTAAAAAAAGAAAACAACAAAAGCCTGTACAACTAATCTAAGTTTGTAGATCTTCATAGACAGACAATTTTGTTGTTGTTGTTGTTGCTTTTTTGAGATAGGGTCTCACTATGCAGCTCAGGCTGGCCTTAAGCTCACTTTGTAGCTCAGGCTGGTCTAGAACTCACAACAATCCTCCTGTCTCAGCTCTCCAAGTGCTGGGATTACAGGCATGTGCCACCACGCCCGGCCAGAATAAAGATCGCAGGGCTGAAGAACTTTTGGTGATTGATAAGTGCAAATTAAATAATCATAATTCAATCAACAATTGAACAGGTATTT
>PVKA01046701.1:0-14773 GCA_004027165.1 Ctenomys sociabilis
CCATGGCTTCCCGAAGTCCCTCGCAGCCTCAGCCTCCCCTCCGCGGCTCTCCCGGAGACTGGAGCGCCTCCCCCCACCCCCCCGACGCCCTCCCCCTCCCTTGCACACACTCCGGCACGCAGGCGACCGGGGGAGGCACCGAAGGGAGCCGGGGGAAGCGAGCGACAGAGCGAGACCGAGAGAGCGAGCACCTCCCCGAGCCGCTACCACCAGCCCTCCAACATGGCGCCCGGCACGTCACAGCGCGCACGTTCCCCACAGCCGTCCTCGCGCCCGCGGCCCGCCGCCCGCGCGCCTCCCGCCCGGACGTCCAGCCCGGCCCAGAGCGCGTGCGCGACGGAGGCGTGGCGTGGCGGCGCGTGGGCGGGGTCGCGTCGAGCTGCCCCCGCTGCAGACGGGGAGCGGGGCGCGGCGAAGCCCTTCCTTTGCTGACTGTGCGACGCTGAGCTAGTCTCTGAGCGCCGTTTTCCCTTTTGACGTGTGTAAACATCACGTTCCGACTACGCGTGGAAAACAACGCTGGGTAATACTCAGCCACCCCCACACACCTGAACCCAGGGCCGGGAGAGAGAGGCGGACTGCGAAAGGATTAAGAGCCTTTCTGAGAGCTTTGCTCTCAGTTTCAAATCACACTCAACTTTCTGCGAGTTTCCTTGGACTCGTTCACCCAAATTCTTTTTAATTTTTTATTTTTATTTTGGCGGAACCGGGGATTGAACTCAGGCCTTTACGCTTGCCAGCAGGGAAGCACTTATTCCACTGAGCCGTCTCCCTGACTCCCTATACTGTTGATTCTCCTAAAAGATAGTGACCCTGCCCCTGATCCTACTTGGTATATGTTCTTTAAAATTTTGCCATGTGAGAGCCTGTGTCTTTGGACTGTCTTTGTGCTGAATATCCAGCTCAACTACAAATAGCCTTGCAGGTAAAGGTAATGAAATATCAAGCCCTTGGCTAGCGCTTATCTAGCACTGGGGTTAGTTTATTGTTGATTCTTTTGGTTTGAAGGGCTCACTGCCTGCATAGCAAAGTGTACCCTTGCCGCCTCTGTCTCCCAGAGACAGGTGTCTTACCATAAGATACTTGCTCTGCTGTACAATACAGTTGTAGCCTATCAAGTGCAGATATTTAAACATAATTAAAATTAATGAAATTTAAAATTCAGCTCCTCTGTCACTCCAAACCCATGTTTCAAGTCCTTAATAGCTATTTCTGGCTTGTGGTTTCAGTAATATTTAGTGCAGTTATGGAAAATTCTATCATTGTGAAAAGTCTTATTAGAACTTTCTTTGAGAAAGAAAGTTGGACTTGTTCAAAAGTCAGTCTCCCACTGTATATTGTTTCTTTCATCCTGTCTTTGGTTGAATTTCTTATAGCTCTTCAGAACCCGCTGAATGAGCTCTCTCTTTCTCTCTCCCCCCCTTGTTTTGTTTTTGTCTCTTTTTCTGATTTTGTTGTTTGTTTGTTTGTTCATTTGTTTGGTGTAACTGGGGATTGAACTTAGGCCCTTGCGCTTGCCAGGGAAGCACTTATTCCACTGAGCCATCTCCCTGGTCCCTGTTTTGTCTTTCTGTTTTGAGAGGATTTGTTTGTTTTTTGGTTTTGTTTTGCTTTGCTTATTTTGTTGTTTACTTAGCATTTTGTTTGCAGTGCTAGGGATGGAAACCAGGATCTCATAACCTCACACCTGCTAGACAAGTGCTCTACCACTGAGCTATACCCCAGTCCGCTTTCAGTTTGAAAGTTCTTCCTCTCCACAGAGCTACCTTCCACTCACAATACAGATCTCAGCTTAAACCCTATTTCCTCTGGGAGAGCTTCCCTGAGTCCCTTAGACTGTCAAGATTCTGTGCACTATCTTTGTCATGCAGGTTAGTGTTTGGAAGTCAAGGTTGCAAAAGGAGAATAGGCAAGAGATGAAGCTGGGGAATTATTCCTTTTATTCTTTACTTCCTTTTTCTTTGGAATTCTTCAAGCAACAGGTATCCCAGTGCCTAGATTGCTAGAGGCCCTACCCCCTGCATCTGCCTAAATAGCACAGTATTTCTGACACTAGATAAAACATACTGGAGAACCAGCCAGATAGCTCAGTGAACTAAAGAGCCTGCTTAGGCAGAGCCCAGCAGCTAGATCATTCCAGGTCCGGCCCCGCCCCTAGGGCCAGCTGAGATGGTACTAGATTTAATCAATTTTACCTGAGCAATGGGGCTTGTAATCTCATTGGTTGACCATAGTTTTGTCCCACCTCATGCCCACAGAAGTAAGTTCCCGGTCTTCTCCACCACCTTAGACCCGTCTCACCACATAGTTTTCCTCTACAAAAGTCCCGGAAAGAGACAGTTTCCCAAGGGACAACCCTCTTGGGCTTCTCTCCTGTCCCTCTCTCACACAAGAGCATTCTTTCCCCCAATAAACATATTCTGCTCATAACCTTCGTTTGTTCCTAAAATTCGTTCTTCAGTTTTAAAGAACACAAAATCATCCCAGGTAACTTTTAGGTTAGGAGATCAGTTTTTCTCCCTATGTCATTTAGAGGTTTCCTGTATCACCATGACCATGAGGCAAGGTGTAAGGCAAGAATGCAAATCAGGTTTCAGAAGCCTGTGAAATCTTTTCCAGATGAAAGTAGAGGTTGCTTTTTTTGTTGTTTTAATATATTTAGTACAGCATCCACAGGGGCTCACTATCTCCTGTTTTCAGCTTCCCAAGCACTGTGATTACAGGTGGGAGCCACCAGTCTCAGCACGTCCCAGGGGCAAAGCCAGCACAGCTCACCCAGGGATTGCCTGTGTCTGCCTAGGCACTTTAATCCACTGAGCTAAAGTTGCTTTTATTGAAAGGTTTTATTTAAAGACTAAAAAAGATTTCCACCATTCAGTCAAGAGTGTGTAAGGGAATAGATTTAATACAGGACACATAATTTTTGTGGGGTTTTTTTGTCTTTTTGAGACAGGGTCTCACTATGCAGTTCAGGCTGGCCTTAAGTTCACTTTGTAGCTCAGGCTGGTCTCGAACTCACAACAATCCTCCTGCCTCAGCCTCCCCAGTGCTGGGATTACAAGCATGCGCCACCACGCCCAGCTTACAGGACACATAATTTAAAGGCTTATTTTATAATACCCAAAAAGTGAAATGCAAAAGAGTTCAAGAGATCTGTCCATACACTGGAAGAATCCACAAAGGGCTTAGATCCCACAGAACTGTCCTGCACAAGTCCAACTGATGACCTAGAATCCCTAGCAATGTCCTCCATGAGGCCAGCTGGAGGCCTACAGTCTATGACAAAGACTAATTCATGTCTACATTAAAGAATCTGCACTAGGAATGCCCAAAGGCTTGTGGCGGAAGCTAGAAAGTCTGCACCAGTGGGATAAGGGTCTGGGCAGCAGGCTGAGGCATCTGCCCTGGAGCCAGGAAGTGATGATCAAGGTAAGGACTAGAGCTCCCTGAAGAGAACAGCAGCCATCCTCAGCAAAGCGAGGACCCAAGCTCCTCCCATAAGAACAGTTCAGTTCATATCAGAAAAATCAGCATGACACACTTCTCTGGGAGAATCAACAGCACACCATCTGCCCCTCCAGTTCTACTTTTATGTTGTTGGCAACAATTCTCAGGTGGGCCGTCCACACCCAGAATCACGCTGATTTATTTAAACTGGTGTGACAAGTTGCCCACTAGTTAATCCACCACATCCACAAATAGAGAAGAGTACATAAGGCAGAGGGAGTGGTATCAAAGAGATTCCAAGTCTGTGAGGAGCTCTTAGGTGCTTAGAGAGGCAAGCGAATAGGCAGGCTCTTTTCACCCATGCAGTTCAGGGACCAATGGGGAAGATGGGCCTTAATCATGGCTGCTACAGAAAAACTTGAAAGGTGCAGTCTCATTGCCATGTGTGCACAAAGCGAGAAAGCCTGAATTTGGAGAAACACCAAATAAGTGGTGAAAGATGGAGACACAAAGAAAAACGAAGGAAAGAAAAGACTATGTCAGATGACATGTGGGAAGATATTTTCATAACCTCAGGGAGAATAACTGGAATAATTGGCCATCCTGAGATGGATCTGTGAGAAGGAATAAGAGGAGAAGATTTACCAAAAATCTAGAAAAAAACATCATCTGAGGACCAGAGAGATAGCTCAGTGGCCTGAGAGTCTGCTTGACAAGTGCAAGGTCCTGAGTTTGACCCAAAACAAACAAACAAACAAAAAATCCAGTCTCCATTGGTTGGAGAATAGGGAACAGGCTGAGTTAAAATACCACTATATTTCTACTAGTAAAGAAAATAACATAGTGAAGACACAATGGAAATATTTGAAAAAATGCTTCTGATGAAATATTAATATCTAGGCTATATAAAGAATTCAGTGCCATGTGTGGTGGTACATATTTGTAATCACAGCACTCAGGAGCTGAGGTAGGAGGATCCTTTCAAGTTTGAGACTAGGCTGGACTATAAAGTGAGCTCAAGGCTAGCCTGAACTACATAGACACCATCTCAAAAAAAAAAAAAAAAAAACAATCTAAAAAATTTAGTAACAACAACAAAAATAATCTAGTTTCAAATAAGCAGTAGCCCTGCAGGGTGGCATAAGCTTATTACCCTGGGTACTTGAGAGGCTAAGGCAGAAGTATCACAAGTTGAATATCAGCCTAGTCTCAAAATCTGAAAAAGATCTGAGAATGTAGCTAGTGGTATAGTGTCCCTGGTTTCAATCTACAGTGACATAAATACACATGCACACAAAAGACATAATGGATTTCAGTAAAGACATACAAATGGCCAATAAGTGTAGGAAAAAGTGATCAACCTCACTAGCTATTAGGGAAATAGAAATCAAAACCACAATGAGGCATGGCTGTACAAATTGTGCTACGGGTTACAGGGTTAGCCCTGAGGGTACCTGACTGACCTTATTCAATACAAAAGTTACATTTCTTGTTATATAGGTCTTTGGCCTCGTGATTTCTTGCTTCTTTCTTTTTTTGTGTGTGAAACCAGGGATTGAACTCAGGCCCTTGTGCTTGCCAGGGAAGTGCTTATTCCACTGAGCCATCTCCCTGGACCCTATATAGGTCTTGCTTTATCTCAATCATAACCATCCAGCAGAAAAGTATAAAAATGGAGGTATATAAAGTAAAACCATATTAATATACTGAGCTGTAAATGGCTCAAGTCAACAACTTCTGTGGATAACCCACTTCAGTTGTGGACTGCTGATCTATGTTGGATTGTTTTATTTAAAAAAAAAATATATATATATATATAATATATATATTTAGCTATCCCTGTTTTGAAAATCTGTAACATAAGTATTATTGTATGTTATCCTGTTCATGTCATTTTTTCTATTTTTGCTTCTATTTTTCACTCTTCAAGTTAAAATACAAAAAAATAAATATCTGAATTCATAGCATCTGAAGTAAAGAGTGAAATACAGAAACATATGGAGGAAACCCAATGCCCACCCAGAACAAGTGCAGAGGACACTAGCTCAGCTGAAATGTATGAATCAACAGTGTCAGAAGTAAAGAAACAACAGCAGAAAGGTATAGAAGAATTCAGAGCAGAACTAATTTCTGAAATAAAAAAAAATCTTTGAGCCGGGCGTGGTGGCGCATGCCTGTAATCCCAGCACTCGGGAGGCTGAGGCAGGAGGATTGTTGTGAGTTCGAGACCAGCCTGAGCTACAAAGTGAGCTTAAAGCCAGCCTGAACTGCATAGCGAGACCCTGTCTCAAAAAGAGAAAAAAAAAAAAAAAATCTTTGAAATCATAGCATCTGAAGAAAGAATCAAATATGGACATACATGGCAGAAACCAAATTTGGGGAAAAAAAACTGCAGTAAAAGAATTAATAGCTACCTCTAAAGAAGACATTGATTAAAAAAAAATAGAGGAGATTAGAAAAATTATGGATTCTTTGAATGAGCAATACAGGAAAGAAATAGATCACTGAAGCAGAGTCATAGAGATATAGATGAACTTAAAATCTCAACCACAAGTCTGAAAAACTGTTTGGGTGAAAGTGAAGACAGAGTTTCAGATCTTAAAGGTGCCGGTGCAGCTAGTGAAAAGGTAAGAAAGGATCTCTTAAAAACAACTAGGATGCAGGAAAAAATAATTCATCACTTGTAAGATGATGCAAAGATGAACAATGTGAGACTAACAGACATCAATGAAAAGGATGGAGCCAATACAAATGATATAAAAAGAATATGGGCAGAAGTAATAGCAGAAAACTTCCCAAATATAGGGCAACATTCTGACATTCAGATAACCAAAGCATACAGAACACCAAATAACTTCAACCCAATTAAAAACATACCGAGGCACATAATAGTCAAGATCCCAGAAATCCCGAACAAGAATAATATACTGAAAGCTGCTGGAGAAAAGAAGTAGATCACATTCAAAGGAAAAACTAGCAGAATTACAGCCGGCATCTCTTCACAAACCATGAAGGCAAGAAGAGCATGGAGCAGAGTACTTCAAGTCCTCTATGAAAACAAATTCCAGCCCAGACTACTACACCCTGAAAATCTCTTTAAAGTTTGATGGAGAAGTGAAATACTTTCATGACAAAGAACAATTAAAGGATTTCATGATGACAAAGCCCTCCCTACACAGACTATCTGTGAGCAGTGAAGCTGCCAGAGAGAAGGGGCTGTGGGAGAAAGACTGCTGGGTTTGGTGAGTCCAGGGCTCCATGGAATACGCCCCTCCTGCTGCACTCTCACTTCCTTGCATCCAACTCAAAGGTCCCTTCTGTGCCTGGAGTGAGACATCATGAGTACATCATCTAGGCGTGCTCTCTCTGCCAGTCTCCTCTCCTTGCTGTGGCCTCAAGCTCAGCAGGAATCATGGCCACTGCAGCACCAGAGTGAGCTGTCCAGCACCTATTGTTGCAGAGACCCTTTGTTACCTATATTTCCACTAATAAAAAAGGTAAACTTTTGAAACTCTTAGAGAGGGGCTGGGGAGTTGGCTCAGTGGAGTAAGTGCTTCCCTGGCAAGTGCAAGCACCTGAGTTCAATCCCTGGTTCTAAAAAAAAAAAAAAAAAAAAACACGAAAACTCTTAGAAAAGTAAAACTCCATGGTTTTTACAGCCACCTTCATACTTGTTTAGAAACATGCATTCATTTTATTCTTTATTTTGCGCATCTTCCCAGTTCAGCTTCATCTTGTTACCTGTTATGATACACAAAAAGGACATAAAACAATCAAAAACCTCCAAGCCTTCAGATAGTGGCATTTATCAAAGTTTTAAAGATTTGAATTTGTTTTTAACTAATACATAAAAATTGTTATTTATGCAGTAATGTGATGTTTTAATACATGTATGCATTGTGTGATGTTGAAGTCAGGTTAAATACATTTCCTCAAACATGTATCATTTTTATGGTGAAAAATAATTTATTTCTTTAGCTTTCTTTTTCTTTTTTTTTCTATATTTTAGGGAAGGGTCTACAGAGTATTCAGGGTCTCACTACTAGATCAGATTCGTAGTGATCTGCCTGTTTACAGCCTCTCAAGAGCTGGGATTACAGGTGTGTGCCACCATGCCCAGTCTCAAGAGCCATCACAGTGTTAGCTGTACAGAAGTTTTTGCTTAGGTGAAGATTGACAGTAATCTTTGTCGTTCTGTTTCATTTCATTTGGTAAATAATCTTAAATGCAAAAATATTGCAAATATAGTACAAGGAACATTTTTCCCTGAGCTCTTTGAGAGTAAGTTGCTGAACACATACCACCCCCTGAAGTTTTTAAAAACCTTCATATGTAATTCCTACAATGTTCCCATGTCATCCATCCTGAAGATCAGTAAGCTTTCATTGATTGGTTATCACTGTCTAATCCTCAGACCTCATTTAAGTCTCACCAGCTGACTCAGTTGTGCCCTTTAGAAGACAAGAATTCAGGCCAGGCTTGGGATTCTGTCCACGCAGTTGTTCTGTCTCTTGAAGCTCCTCCAAGCTGAGAGAGTGCTTCAGCCTTTCCTTCACGCTCATATCCTGGGAAGGACTGCACCTGCTGACTGTCACTCACTCTGGGCTGGTGTGTATCCTACTGATTATATTCAGGCACATATATCTGAGGGATGTCATGCAAGGATGCTATGTTCTTTTCATCCTATCTTATTAGATGGTACATTGTTTCAATTTGTCTTTTCCTAGTTACTTTAACTTGAGTCACATGATTAAGAGAAGAGCTGCCAGATTCTTCTTCTACTGTAAAATTGCTCCCTCCACATAATTGTATTAGTTTCTGATAAGATGTTTTATCAAGTTATCACAAGCCAGGAGCCTTGAGCATCAGAAAATTAGAGGCCAGCAAGATAGCTCAACGAACTAAAGTGCCTGCTTAGGCAAACTTAGATCCCCAGGACCACATGCTACACCAACCCCACAACCAGGGCAAGCTGAGCTGGCCACAGAGTTTGGGTGTAGTGGCAAGATTTGGGCACACACCTATAATCTCAGCGCTGGGGAGGCTGAATACTGGAGGACCACTATGAGTCTGAGCTGCATAGTGAGACCCTGTAACAAACAAATACATTAAAAGAGTCTTTTTTTTTCCTTTCTTTTTTTTTTTTGGCTGAACCAGGGATTGAACTCAGGCCCTTGCACTTGCCAGGGAAGCACTGATTCCACTGAACCATCTCTCCAGCCCCTACATTAAAAGAAGAACAAGAGAAAATTATATTTCACAGCTCTGCTTGCTAGGAGTCTGACATAAAGGTGTCTGTAGGGCTATCCTCCCTCTGGAAGCTCTAGAAAAGAACCCATTCTTTGCCTTTTCAGGCTTCTGGGCAGCTGTCCATATTCTCTGAGTTGTGGCCACATTGCTCTAGCCTCTGCCTGTGAGCCCACACTGCCTTTCCTTTTCTGCCCTTCAACTATCCCTCAACCTTACTCTTAAATGAACACTTGTTGATGAATTTAGGGCCTACAAAACAATCCAGAGTGACCTCATCTAAAGATTTTTGTTTTTTAGGGGGCCAGGGAGATGACTCAGTGGAATAAGCACTTACCTGGCAAGTGCAAGGGCCTGAATTCAATCCCTGATTCTGGAAAAAAAAAAAAAAAAAAAAAAAGTTTTTTTTATTGTATTTGGTACAGGGTATCACTACACAGCTCAGACTCATAGCGATCTTCCTGTTTTCAGCCTTCCCCCACCCACTGGGATTACAGGTGTGTTCTACCACACCTAGTCTGGGTCGCCTGCTCAGTACACCTGGGGACGGAGCCGGCAGGGCATGTGATGCCAGGGATTAAATCCTGAAGCCCAGTCTCTGTGCTTGGCTAAGCAGGCATTTAGTCCACTGAGCTATCTTACCAGCCCTAAAGATCTTTTTTTTTTTTTTTTTTGTCTTTTTGAGACAGGGTCTCACTATGCAGTTCAGGCTGGCCTTAAGCTCACGTTGTAGCTCAGGCTGGTCTCGAACTCACAACAATCCTCCTGCCTCAGCCTCCCAAGTGCTGGGATTACAGGCCTGCGCTACCACACCCGGCAAGATCTTTAAAGTATATGTGCAAAGACCATTCTATTTTTTAAATTTATCTACTGTCTTTTTGAGACAAGATCTCATTATATAGCTCAGGTTGGCTTTGAACTCACTCTACCTCAGGCTGGCCATAAACTTTTTTTATTGACCACATTCTGTTATTCTATTCAGTTTTTGCCTGAATTATTCTGAAAAGAAGTATAAAGATTATGAATGTACATAGATAATCATAATTAATGTTTATTCAAATAGCTGATGAATAATATTTCATAAAACAACTTCAACAACACAAAACTAGCCAAAGGTCCCTTCATGGCCCCGTTTCGCCTCAACCCAACCCCAGCCTGGAGGAATGTCTGAGCTGGGTATGAGTCTTTCCATGTGTACAGCGAGCATTTATGAGTGTTATCTGTGCTACTGTAGCAGCAGCACCCCGCAACAGCTCAGCCGCCTTTCTCCTTGCTGTCCACCTACTGATTTTCAGCACAGCAGGAGAGGCCCTTTGAACAAGATGGGATGCATCAGAGCATCAGGTCTCTCTTCACATCATTGTTCTTGGTCCTTTTCTGGCAGAGTAAGTAAAATCCAACAGTCCTTACAATGGTCCATACAAGGACCGTGCAGGCATAGTCTGTTATGTCATTCCCTGTATCTCATCCTTGCGTCTTCCTCCCTTCCTGTAGCATCTAGAGTCTCTCGAGTTCCTTGGAGGACCTTGAACTCTGAGGGTCTCCATGCCTCCTTTTGCCTGGGTCATACTTCCTGGACACCCATGTGACACTCTTCAGTACATCTTCTCAAGGAGGCTGGTCACTCCTTGTACCTCAATCTCTTTACCTTGCTCTGTTTCTTCTGCCAAGTACAAAAGGTTTTTTTTTTTTTTTTATTTCCTAGCATATTGGATTGTTTACCTCCCCTTCCACCCCACCCCCAGTGCTGGGAGTCGAACCCAGAATCTCATACATGCTAGACAAGCATTCCACCACTGAGCTACATCTTCAGCCCATGTTGTTTAATTACACCTGCATGTTTCTGCATTAAGGACATAAGCACCCCAAAGACCAAAAACTTTTTTGTTTGTTTGGGTTTTTTTGGAACTGGGAGTTGAACTCAGGCCCTTGTGCTTGCCAAACAAGCACTTATTGTACTGAGCTATCTCCCCAGCCCATCCAAAGACCAAAAACTTTTATGCCCCCCCCCCCCGAGTATAGGGATTGAACTCATGGCTTTCCCACTGAACTGCTGCCATGCTCTTCTTTTTATTTTTATTTTGAGACAGGGCCTGGCTACGTTGCTGAGTTTCCTGGGCTTAGCTTGATTTTTCCATCCTCCTGCCTCAGTCTCAGTATAAGTGATTATATGATGCACCCCTGCAACTAACTCCTACAAATTACACTTTCCAGGGTGATTATAATTGCATGGTCCCTGGGACCACACTTGGAGAAACAAAGGCACCAAAACTAAAGCTCATAGGGTGTGGCACATGCCTATAATCCTAGCACTTTGGAAACTGAGGCAGGAGGATCATTTCGAGTTCAAGCAGCCTAAGCTATTCAAAGTGAGCTCAAAGTCAGCCTGAACTGCATAGTGAGACCCTGTTTCAAAAAGACAAAAGAAGAAAGAAAGAAAGAAAGAAAGAAAGAAAGAAAGAAAGAAAGAAAGAAAGAAAGACCGAAGCGCATCCTATCAGTGTATTGCAGAAGGCCCTTTACACGTCTCCCTGACCTGCACTTCCAGTCTCATCGTGCTCTCCCTCGCATCCCTGTCTCCCCAGGTTAGTTTCTACTCACATCACAGAGAATTTCTCACCATTCCAGGTATTGTGTGTGACGTGTGCTTATTTCAGGGTTCTGCACATGTTGTTCCTTCCCCTTGCAATGGGCTTCCCCCAGTCTTCCCTCAGGACACTGTTCAGCTGTTACCTTGCTGTATTGATGCCCCTGTACCTGCTAGATGACTGTTGCCCCTTTCATTGGGTTGCCTCACATAAGGACTTGAAATTTTTTTTAACCAAGACCTGTAGTAAAACATTCATTTCATAGTGCAACTCAATAAACATGGCATGTACTGATACTAAAATGTAGCTTGGTGCAAATTCTCCAAAATGTACCAATAAATTTAATTAATAAAATAATATGTATTTTCCAAAGACTCATGTGTCCCAAGGCTTGGTACCCAGCTTGGTGCTTTGGGAGATAGTGGAAACTTAAGGAGGTGGAACTGAAGGGGAGGTCTCTAGGTTGTTGGGAATATGTTCTTGAAGGGGATTGCAGGACCTGCTACATTCCATTCCACCCCTATCCCACCATGAGGTGAAAAGTTTTGTCTGTCTGCCATATGCTCCTGCTGCTTCACCAAATGCCTAGAAGCATCAGGGCTAACTATCAGGGACTGAAACATCCAAAAAAGTAAGTCGAAATAATCTTTTTGGTATATGACCCATTTTGAATTAATTTTTTCATGTGATGAGAAGTAAGGATTAGTGTCCATTGATTTCCATACAGGTGCCTGGCTGATTCAACAGTTGATCCAATTGACTTTGGTTTAGCTACATAGTAATGCTTCAGTCAACACCAGATAAGGAAATTCAAAGGCAATCAGGCCAAGATTCTTCAATTCAATAAACACTTGTGAATAACTTAGTATTGGAGTCTCTAGTAGATTTTGGCAACAAGTAATGAAGAATAAGAACAGAACCCTTCTTTCAAATAGATTATATTTCAGTTGTGGTGATTCTAAAATGGAATTGTGGAGTAAATATAAAAATAATCACAATGTGATGTGACAAAAAATACGTAAGAGCTATGTTTTTGTAATGTATTTTGTACAGGGTCTCACAATGCAACTTGGACTCATAGTGATCCTCCTGTTTTTAGCTTCCCCAGCAACTAGGATTACAGGCATGTGCCACTGTACCTCACTTCTTAATACTTCATCTAAATTTTCTCTTGTTTGAACATATCTTTTTATTTTGTTATCTCCTATATAAACACACACACACACACACACACACACACACACACACACACATACACACACATTCAGAATAGGAGGAAAACTTATAAACAACCATCAAATTTTAAACATTTAATACACCAAAGCTAGAATAAATCCTTTCATTTTCCTTTAACTTTGTGTGCTTGTAATCATTTCTAATAATAGTACTTTAGATGAAAAAAATCCAATTTCCTAATATATTTATACTTGTTTTGTCATTTGACCCAAAATAGCAATCCTGAAAAAGGAGGTGCTATTGTTTTGGTTAACCTTAACTCCCAGGACACAGCAAACATCATCTGTATGTCACATGATGACATAAATCCTATTTAAGCCAGGTGTGGTGGCATACACCTGCAATCCAGCACTTGGGAGACTATGGCAAGAGAACAGAGGCACACCATAAATTCAAGTCCAGTTTGGCTACATAGCAAGTCCTCATCTCAACCAAAATAAGTAAACAAAGAAACAAACCTATTGGAGTATAGAAGTATATACCATCATGATTTTTGACTATCATTTCTGAGTCTCTAAAGGGACTATAAAACTGAGGAATTAGTAAAGTACATACTCTTCAAGAGATAGAGTTTAGAATCTCCAGTCCTCCATTTATATAGATTGCTGAGTTATCTTCAGTAAGGGCTTTCTTTCATATATGTATATATATATATAATTCAAGACCTCACTACTGAGCTATATCTCCAGAGAAAAAAAATATATATTATAGTTGTTTCAAAACAAACACCAAGAGTGAGCAATTTTCTTGAAGTTTTGACTTTAAAAAAAAAATTATTTATTTTTATTTTAACTTGAAGAGTGAAAAATAGAAGCAAAAACAAATAGAAAAAATGACATAAACAGGGTAACATACAATAATACATATGTTACAGATTTTCAAAACATGGACAGCTAATTTATATATATATGTATATATATATATTTTTTTTTTGATGTTTTGACCCAGGCTAGAAATACTGTTTATACCTAAACATAGAGACAATGTATTTCTTTAAGGATGTAATGGAATGATTCTTTTGACATGACATGGGGATTCTATAGCTGGCATCCTAGAAAAATGTGTGATATTAAATAAAATATTCATGAAACAACAGTGTTAAAATGACACATCTCCCTTGGCATCATTTGGGCCTTTTTTATTTCTGGACTTTTCACTCATGAGTCAACCTGTTCTCTTCTTCTTCTTTGTTTGCCCTGTACTAACTGATATGTATTTGTTGCCACAATTTAGGGAGTTTAAACATTAGAAATTGGTACCCACCAGGAGTAGGGTAGTTTCCAGGCAGCCAAATTCCCACAAAGGTGCACCACAGAGCCATAAAGAACAGATTGTGGAAATAGTGTTTAAACAGAAGTGAACTTAAGCATCAACTGGCCCAGCCATGGGTAAATAAAGAAACCTCCAAGAAATTAAGTGACTCACTATACTTTCAATAAATGAGACTACATAGGATGGGTTGTTGGAGTGCATTACCAGCATTTATAGGAAAAGTAGTTTTCAGGAATATTCAAGGTCAGTACAATCTATTATGAGGCTTAACTGACAGGCATTGGTCCCAGTTTGGGATGCAGCTGAATCATTTCATTCATACATTCATTGAATATTTCTTGAGCATTAAAAAATGTTAGTCATTGAAGCTTTCAAGTGTAGAGCGGAGAATAAAAGATCAGTAAAGACTGCACCCTTAAAGAACTATGAGAACTGGGAAAGGCAGTCAATAAACTTAGAGTTTTATATACCTAAGTGCTATTACTGTTTTAATAGTGCAAAAGAAGGTGCAGAGAGACATGCACAAATGGGTATGAAGAAGATATTTTCCTGCCCTCATGTAGTAGACCAAAGTGGCCACAAGAAAATGAATGGCATTTGCATTGAGACCTACCGGAGAGTATACATTTGTTAGGTAGAAGAAAGCGAGTGGTCAGGTGAAAAACTCCAGAGATGTGCAAAGCTCCTGTGGTGGGAAAGCTTCCTTGTCAGGGAGGAACAAAGAGAAACTGGCATATTTGGAATTCAGTGAATAGCAGCAGGGGGTAGAACAGAGAATAATTCAAGATGTGGCCGGGGAGGTGGAGAGGAGAGATTACCGAGAGATTTTCTCAGACACCTAGAAATGAATCTGGCCAGGTGTGGGGGTGCATGCCTGCAATCCCAGCACTCAGGAGGCTGAGACAATAAGATCACTGTAAATTTGAGAGCAGCCTGGGCTAAACAGTGAGTTCAAGGCCAGTCAGATCACATAGTAAGGCCTT
>PVKA01046703.1:0-14771 GCA_004027165.1 Ctenomys sociabilis
AAAAAAAAAAAAAAAAAAAAAAAAAAAAAAAAAAAAAAAAAAAAAAAAAAAAAAAAAAAAAAAAAAAAAAAAAAAAAAAAAAAAAAAAAAAAAAAAAAAAAAAAAAAAAAAAAAAAAAAAAAAAAAAAAAAAAAAAAAAAAAGACTGTAGAAATGTGGAATACATACATAGTATAAAAATATTGCAGACCGAAAGGTAGGACACAAAAAGAAAAGTTAGGGCCAGGGAAATGGCTCAATGGAATAAGTGCTTCCCTGGCAAGCGCAAGGGCCTGAGTTCAATCGGTTCTGCAAAAAAAAAAAGTTCAAAAAATTTTTACAATCCAGACTGTGGGCAAAGACTAGGGCTGGCCAAATAGCTCAACAGACTAAAGCACCTGCAAGCAGGTGCAGGGACCAAGGATTTGATCCCCAGGCCTGCCCTCGGGGTACGCTGAGATGACAACTGAGTGGACATGGTGGCACGTACCTGTAATCCCAGCTCTTGGGAGGCTGTAAACAGGCAGATCGGTATGAGTCTAATCTAGTAGTGAGATTCTGAACACCCTGTAGACCCTTCCCTAAAATACACACATACACACAAAAAAAGAGTAAATTGCTTTAATGTAAAATGTGGTCTTACACTATAATTAAAATGAAGACACATGAATAGCCTTAAATTGGACAAAGAACAGGAGGGTGTATGCCACAAAGAAAGAGCTACAAGTTGCTCATGAACACCTCATAACACATGAAAGTCTGAGCATCTCCGTGGTGATTAAGGAAATACAAATAAAAAGCAATATAAATTAAAGCAAGATGAACCCCACAGCCACCACATTCCAAAGTGTTTACATCCTTTCACCCTGTGATTCCATTTCGATGGAATCTCTGCCCCAGATATCTCAAATATATGAACAAAACTGTAGATAGGAGACTTTTAAAAATAATTCCAAACTAAAAGAAAAGCTCAAGGTATGGAAAAAAAGAACTGTTTGCCTAACCAACTGCGAATAAATCGCTGAGGTAATCTAGAAATAGGCCCAATAAATGTCATATCTCTCCGGAATAAATGAGTGTGTGTTTTCCACAAGCTATGAAATCCTCCTACAAGGCTTCAGTGCAACTGCTGAATTCAAGAACTTAGCAGTGATGTCACTGAAGCCTCTGCTTTCCAGTCCCATAGTTATATTAATAATATCTTTTTTTTTTTTTTTTTTTTTGTGGAACCAGGGATTGAACTCAGGACCCTGCGCTTGCCAGGCAGAGGCTTATTCTACTGAACTTCTCCCCTGCCGGGTGCTAGCTTTTTTCTAATGCCATTAACACTATCCACTTGCATAAGACAGTGTCTACTTTTTCTCCTTTTCCTCTATAATCATCTCCGTAGGAGGTGTTTTGAAGCTCTGTAAATACCCTGTTTTTCATCAAACTCTTTTGCAACAGCTTTATTGACTCACATATTTAGAGTGAATAATTTGATAAGTTGTGACATACAGACACAGCTGTGAAGCCCCCACTACAATCGAGATAACAAACACGTCCATCATCTCCAGAAGTTTCCTTCTGCCCTTTTCTGATCTTTCCTTGATCTTTGCTAGCACTTTTTCCATCCCCAGGCAACCACAGATGTTCTTGCTATGACTATAGAAGAAAATCTTATTTTCTCAACCTTTAGATAAATTGAATTATACAGTTTGCCTTCCCCCACCATACTGTTCCTTTTTTTTTTTTTTTTTTTTTGGCCTGGATTCTTCCTATCAGCACAATTATTATTATTATTATTACTATTTTTTTTTTTTTTTTGGATGGTACTGGGGATTGAACTCAGGACCTTGTGCTTGTCACACAAGTGCTTATTCTTCTGAGCTATCTCTCTTGCCCAGCACAATTTTTTTGAAATTCATTCTCGTTGTGTTTATCCTCAGTTCGTTCCTTTTGTTGCAAAATAGTATTCATTTATAAGGACCTTGCAGTTGTTGCGACTTAATTTATTTATTTTGTTTAGAAAAATTTTTTAAATCCATATTTATTTATGTATTTAATACAAGGTCTTGCTATGCATCTCAGACTCATAGTAATCCTCCTGTCTCAGCCTCCCAAGTGCTGGGATTATAGGCACGTGCCACTACACAAGGTTTCAGTGGCCAGCAAGGCATGTGGTAACCGGAATTGAAGCAAGGTCCTTACATTTACCCGCCAGGTGCTTAGACTATCAAGCTATCTTCCTAGCCAGTGGGATTTGATTTAAAATTTACATTTGGTTGCTTTCTGTTTGTCCCATTTGTTTATTTTGCCATGCTGGGGATCAAACCCATGATCTCAAATATGTTAGAGAGATCCTCTGTCTCTGGGGTATAAATACCTGTCCCATCCAGTCATCATTCTCTTTTTCTTTTGTGCTTTTGCATACTTTTACTTGAGTGATTTTTGTATCCTATTTTATCCCTTTGAAGAGTGTCAAGACCATTCCATGGAGAAAAGACAATCTTTCAACAAATGTGAAAACCTAGGTAGGTATCTGTATGCAAATGAATGGAGTCTGCCACTGTCCAAAACTTTTCTGGTCCTTTTTAAAAATTTATAGGGCTGGAAAAATAAAATAACATAGGGGCTGGGGAGATGGCTCAGTGGAATAAGCGCTTCCCTGGCAAGTGCAAGGGCCCGAGCTTAATCCCCAGTTCCAGGGGAAGAAAAAAAAATTATAGGGCTGGCCAAATAGCTCAGTGGATTAATGCACCTGCAACCAGGTGCATGAGCCAGGGGTTTGATCCCCGGGCCTGCCATACCAGCCCCGCCACCATTGCCCACTGAGACAGCAATTGAGACTGGACGTGATGGTGCACACCTGTAATCCCTGCTCTTGGGAGGCTGTAAACGGGTGGATCAGTATGAATCTGATCTAGTAATGAGACCCTGAACACCCTGTAGACCCTCCCCTAAAATACGAAGAAGAAGGAAGATGAGGAGCGGAGGAGGAGGAGGAAGAAGAAGAATTAATTTTGAGAATATCTGTGTAGGTACTAGAAAGCCATAAGACTACTTCTTTTCTTTTAGTATTCAAGAATATGTTGCCGCACTCCTACACCCTCTTCACTAGAGACTGACCCTAACACCTTTGCATACCCCAACATCCCAAACCCACATTTATTTATTTATTTATGGAACCGAGGATTGAACTCAGGTCTTTGCGCTTGCCAGGGAAGCGCTTATTCTACTGAACCATGTCCCCGGCCCCTAAAGCAGTATTTTTTTTTTTTTTTTTTGCAGCATTGAACTCACCACCCTGCACTTGCTAGGCAAGCGCTAATTCCACTGAGCTATCTCCCGAGGCCCCCCGCTTCTTTTTTTTAAAAGCAGGGTCTTACTAAATTACTAAGTTGCCAGGGTGGGCTGGTTCTGAACTGCAGCCCTCCTGCTTCAGACTTCCGGGGTGCTGGATATCAGATATGTGCCTGTATACCCAGTTTTTTTTCTCTGTTTCATCGTTTCTAATACAGAGTCAGCTGTCAGCCTCATCTCTAGGACTCAGTGTTTTTCTCTGGCTATTGTTAATATTTTCTTGGCCAGGGAGATGGTTCAGTGGAATAAGCACTTCCCTGGCAAGCACAAGGGCCTGAGTTCAATCCCCGGTTCTGCTCTCCCCAAAAAAGATTTTCTCTTAATCATAATTTTTAAATGATTAGATTATGATGTGCCTTGGCATCATTTTCCTCTGTGTGTGTGTGTGTGTGTGTGTGTGTGTTGCACACCCACATATTTAAGACTTGACATTGTTGAATCTGAGGTGATCATTGTCAACATTTTTACTACTATTTCTCCAAATATGTTGTCTATTTTTTTGTTCTGTCTTTCATGAACTCCAAAACCTTGTATGTTAGGCTTTTTAAGTTGTTCCAGGGTGCAGTGGTAATCTATACAATTTTATTTAATTTTTCTTTTTCTCTGTTTAATTTTAAATAGTTCCGATTGCTTTCTTGGAGTTTATTGACCTTTCTTTCTTCAGTGTCTGTGGTGCTATGATGAAAAATATAGTGAATGATTTAAAGTTCTTAAATTATTACACTAAACACATTGCCATTAATCCCTCCCAAAATACAGTCTCTCAAGTGGAAAAGGGAGGAAAAGGCCAGGGAGATGGCTCAGTGGAATAAGCACTTCCCTGGCAAGTGCAAGAGCCTGAGTTCAATCCCTGATTCCACCAAAAAAAAAAAAGTGGGGAGGGAGAGATTTTGTCAATAAGGGGGAGAAGAGGGATTAAAGGGAGAGTAAGGAGCTGGGGGGAAGAATCAAGGGATATTATGTATGGGCATAAATTCCCTACAGTGAACGGGACTACTATGTATACCTAAAATGTACCAATAAGCTTAATTAAAAAACACTTTATTTATTTATTTATTGTATTTTAGAGAAGAGTCTACAGGGTGTTTTTTGGGTCTCGCTACTAGATCAGATTCGTAGTGACCCACCTGTTTAGAGCCTCCCAAAAGCTGGGATCATAGGTGTGCGGGGTGCAGTACCACACTCAGTCAATCATCAGTGTGCCCTAGGGGCAGGGCCAGCACGGCAGGCCGGGGAATTGAGCCCCTGGCCCCTGCATGTGCTTGCAGGTGCTCTAATCCACTGAGCTATTTGGCCAGCTCTTCCCCTCCCTTTAAAGATACTTATGCCATCATTCCTGCCACTTTCCAAAGCAGTTCTGGAAGCTGTTTTTTTGCATGTCTTTCCCAGTGTTATGGTGTGGTCTAGCTGTTCCCCCAACGCTAATGTGGTCGCAGGTGGGGCTTCTTCAGAGTTGGCCGAACCGAAAGTGTTTGATGCTGGGATTGAGAGTGAGTGATTCCTGAATCAGTCCACTGATTGCCTTGGCGCTGCCCTAATCCTGGTATAGCATAAGGGGCCGAAGAGGCTTGTCTTGTCCCTTGCTTGCTTTGCTGCCTTTGGCCTGCTGTGAACTCCTTCACCTCCCTGCCTTGGAGCCAGCCAATGATGGGCCAAAGCCTCTGCCAACTGCGAGCGAAGTCAACCTTTCCTCCTCCGACTTTGGGTCCTGGCTATGACACAAGCTTCGATTAGAAATACAAGGAATGCTGCTGCCGAGTGCCACCGAATGGGAAAGCAGGCTCACAGCAGCATTAGGGGTGAATCGCCGCGTCATCCACCTAATCACGGCTCCCTGAGACCTCCCCCTGGAGAAATAGCCACAAGACGTAAATCTTCTACACTGGTTCAAGACCTCCGGCAGCCACGGCAGCACAAATAAAGACTCTCATGAAGAAGGACTGCCAGAAATGCTTTGGAAAGTGGCAAGGGTGATGGGAAAAAAAATTTGTTTAAAGTAAAATGGAGAGGGCCGGCCAAATAGCTCAGCGCATTAAGTGCCTGCAAGCAGGCACAGGGTCTGGGGGCTCGACCCCCACCCCCAGGGCTTGCTGAGATGGTGGTTGAGACTGAGCATGGTGGCTCGTGCCTGTAATCCCAGCACATGGGAGGCTGTAAACAGCAGGATCACTGTAAGTCTGGTCTGTGCAGTGAGACCCTGTACACCTTGTCTTAAATACAAAAAAAAAAAAAAAAAAAAAAAAAAAAAAAAAAAAAAAAAAGTAAAACAGAGAATTTTGGAGGGGAGTAATGGCTCTTTTATTGTAATAAATTTTTGAAATGGAAACATTGGTATATATTTTGATCATATTTTTTTTCCTGTCTTTTTTTGTTGGTTTGGATTTTCTTTCTCTTATTGGAATCTATAGTTTTTTATATCTTCAGAAGTTTGATTTAGGCCTTTAAAAAAAAAAAGTCACTTAGGTCTATACTTAATTTTTACAGTATAAGGAATACAGATATTATTGCTATTTTAATATTGCTTTCTCCTAATTTTAGGATGTGGTTCAATTTTAACTACTTTTTTTTTGGCATGTTAGTCGTATTTTTCTATTTTTTAAATCTTTTTTTTTTGTAGTACCAGGGATTGAACTCAGGATCCTGCACCTGAGCTATCTCCCCTGGAATTTTTTAAATCTTGAATGTATTTATTTATGGTGGTACTGAGGATCAAATCCAGAGCCTCCGATGTGCTAGCTAAGTCCTCTGCCATTGAGTAACACCCCAATCCACCACCTGATAACTTTTTAGGGGGTGCCGGATATTGTTCATTTTACCTTATATGGTACTGAATGTATTTTAATTCATGTAAATATTCTTTTTTTTTTTTTTTTTTTTTGAGACAGGATCTCACTATGCAGTTCAGTCTGGCCTTAAGCTCACTTTGTAGCTCAGGCTGGTCTCAAACTCCCAACAATCCTCCTGCCTCAGCCTCCGGAGTGCTGGAATTACAGGCATGCACTACCAGGATGGGCTTTCATGTAAATATTCTTGAAGTTCCTTCTTAGATATTGTTAAGTTACTTGGAAACAGTTTGGTTCCTTTACAGATCCCTTTCAAATTTAGTTACAGTGTTCACAAGTTGACTTTCTGTCACTGTGACAAAGTATCTGAGACAATCAACTTTGCAGGAGGAAAAGTTTGTCTTTGCTCATGAGTTCAGAGGACATAGTACATGGTAACATGGCCTGTTTTCCTTAGGCCTAGGGTGGGCCAGAACATCGTGGTGGAAAGCATGTTTCAGGGGACACTGCTTACCTCACAGGGACTAGGAAGCAAAAAGAGACTGAAAGGAACCTACAGGAATACTCCTCAGGGCCTAATGTACTCTGACTAGGACATGCCTCTCAAATTTTCCATCCTTTTCCCGTGACACCTGCTGCGAACCAAGCCTTCAACCAAGACCTTTGGGAGTAACATTTAAGAGCAAAACTATGGTAGGTAATACAGAGCAGGGTTGTTGCAGGGGCCGGGGAGATGGCTCAGTGGAATAAGTGCTTCCCTGGCAAGCTCAAGGGCCTGAGTTCAATCCCTGGTTCGGGGGGTGGGGTGAAGACTTGAGCATTGCCTCCCTAGATCTCAGAAGCTTCCTATGTACGTAGTTCTCTCCTCTCTGCTATTCTAACCTATGAACTGCAGCCACTTTGGCCTCTACAGTGACATTGCGCTAACTCTGGAACGCCACTCTTCCTGGGTACCACTTCCTGTGCCACTGAGCTACCAAGCCATCCTCTCAGTCAGTCACAAGGTTCACCTCAGTTGCTTCCCACTGAAAGCCATCACTGTACTTCACTGCACGACATTTCATGTTTTCAAAACTGTTGTTTCATAGGTTTGTCTGCATTTCTAGTTGTTCCAGAAGGTTCTAGTTACTCTACCTTGGTTGGAAACAGAAGTCCTCATTCTTTCTTGAACTGTAAATGTATGAGCGCATGAACTGATTAAGGAAATACATTTGACTTTTGCAGGTATTGATTTTATTTGGAGACCTGTGGTTTCCTATCATATTGAGTGTGATGATTCCTTATTTCCATGATGTAGTTTAATGCTTCAGTTATCGTCCACTTGGTCAGTACAAACCAGAATCATTACATAGCCAGGTGCAAGGGCCGGCCAGGTATCTCAGTGGACTAAAGCGCCTGCTTAGGCAGAGTGCAATCCCCAGCATGCTGTGCCAGTCTATGCCTGGGGTGCACTGAGATGGCAACTGAGACTGGGTGTGGTGCTGGGTGCCTATCATCTCAGCATTTGGGAGGCTGAAAACAGGAGAATTACTACAAGTCAAATCTACAAATCTACTACAAGTCAAGTGAGACCCTGTACTAATTTTTTTTAAAAAAAGGGCCAGAGAGATGGCTCAGTAGGAAAAGTGCTTCCCTGGCAAGCACAAGGACCTGAGTTCAATCCCAGTGCTGAAAAAAAAAAAAAAAAAAAAAAAAAAGACAGCCAGGTGCAGTGCCACATGCACACATCCCAGCTGCTCAGAGGCTGAGCAGGAGGGTGGTATGTTAGAGGTCAGCCTAGGCAACTTAGCAAGATCATGTCTCAGAATAAAATTTAAGAAGGCAGGTAGGAAAGGAACTCAGCGTTCCCTGGTGTCTTGGCTACTTTTTCTCTTGTTGCTGGGACAAAATACTAGATGCCCAGCATTAAGAAAGGAAAGGTTTATTTAGCTTCCGGTTAATGGAGGTTTCAGGCCATACTTGGTTGGCTCCAAGGCAGAGTGGCACATGGCAGAGGGCAGCACTTGGTAATGGTGGAAAACAGTGAAAAGCAAAGGAAGGAGCAGCAGCTGGCAGCTAGCAGGCAGCTCCCTCCCTTGTATTGTATTCAGGCTGCCCGGCCCAGGGCAGGTACAGCACTCACACCCATAATCCCAGCATTAATCTCATCATGAATTAATCACAACCTCCAGAAGCTGCCCCGTGACTGCACGAAGGCATCAGGGGACAACTAGACACAAACCATACACCTGGGTACTGTAAAAAATTAAATATAAAGTGGTTAATGGAGCACTTCTCTACCAATAGACTGAGAGTCAAGGGAGAAAAAGCGAAGAATTATTCACAGAAAAAGCTGAGATGTACCAAGTGATGATTCCACCAGTGACTGTCTAAAGGACCCAGTTAACAGATAGAAATACCCGCTTTATCCTTGTTGTGTGAATTTCCAGGTGAGACCTAAAGAAGCAGGTGCTTTTGAAATGACAAGTGACTAAACACCCAAGGAATAGCTCAAACTAGCTCCGAGTTTATCTGGGCTTTATGGTGCAGGGGACAACCTGTGGGTGCACCACTGATGTCACCCCCCATGTAGGGCTGCCAGTTCTATAGAGACAGTCAGGCCCCCCAAGGGTGTTTGGCAGCAGCAAAGGCCAATCGGATTTGCTTACTAGAAAGCACCCCTTGGTGGTGATGTGGACCTGTGTGTACAGTGAGGGAAGCAGGCTGCTTCACTGAGGCATTCCTGAGGGGCCTAGGATGGAGCAGGCACTGCGCTAAGCGCACAGATGGAGTGATAAGCCGTGAAGCTGTGCTGCTTGCTCTCCAGGAGAGCGATCAGTGCCGAAACTCCATTCCAGGGAAGCACCTCATCATGGATGAGATGGGCTACGTCTACGAGCAGAAGGACTTGCTGGCCAACCGCTGTTGTGACGGCAGCGTCCCCAGCACGAAGCAGTACTGCTGCAATGGTGGCCTGGCCAACGGCTGCTGCGGCGCCTAGAGTACGGTGTCTCCTGCCGCCTGCAGCCCAGCACGCAACTTCTCCTGGAGCGCCTCCTCGGCCGGGCAGCTGTGGCCTTCCAGAACCTCTTCCTGGCGGTTGAGGACCACTTCGAGTTGTGTCTGGCTAAATGCAGGACCTCCTCCCAGAGTGTGCAGCAGGAGAACACCTACCGGGACCCGATAGCCAAGTACTGCTATGGAGAGAGCCCTCCTGAGCTCTTCCCCATGTGACAGATGGACATGTGGCACGAGGTCCCTGAGGAGCTCACCTGGCCCACTCAGCGTCCAGGCCAGTCTACGGAGGCCCCAGGTGGTGGAACCAGGCCCCAGGGTACCTTCGCGTTGGCCTCCCGTGGTGTCGCCAGGCTTTGCTCATTGCAGGGCAGTACCAGGTAGAGCCCTTCAGTCAAACACTGGGAGCCTGAGCTGGCCCCGTGAGAAGAAGCTTCAGGCCCGGTCAGAGCAATACTGGCTGCAGCAGGACATGACCCAGGCCCTTGCACAGGGACCCAGGACTTGGGTTTGTTTGGCACCCACTTCTGTGTGATCCAGGCCCTTTCACTGTACATTTATTAATTGGATTTCTTTAGAGTGGTGGGGAAAATACAATATTTGATATAGTAGGACACCGCCTTGCCATTCTAGTTGAGTGTATTCAAGGAAATTACTTGTGTTGTTTCTGAGTTTCTCAAGTTAAGTCATCCATTCACCCAGATCAAATGTTTTCTTTATTTAAAAAAAAAAAAAAAAAGTGTGTTCTAGTAGTGAGACCCTGAATACCCTGTAGATCCTTCCCTCCCATCCAAGCAAGTACTAACCAGGCCCGAGAGCCTTCCCTGAAAAAAAAAAAAAAAAAAAAAAAAAAAGAAAAGAAAAGAAAGAACAAGAAAACAACTCTGAGACAAAATAATTTGCAAGAGGGAAGAATCAAAACTCAGGCCTCTAGCAGGGGTCCCTTAGTGACCGCTGGTGCTGAGTGAGCGGCCTGCCACTCGCCTGCACTGCTACCCATATGGCCTGGTTTCCCACCTGCCTTGCTAATTTCCTCATTGGACTATCAGACTTCCACAGGATTCACTTCTTACCTCTTTTCTCACAGCTGGAGCAATGGTTCTCGTTAAAATATTATGGCTGGCCCTCCTGTCTGTGGGTTCCACATCTTCACTTTCAACTATCTACAGATCAAAAGTGTTCAGAAACAAACTGTACCTGTACGAAACAGGCAAAGACATTTTTCCTTATTATTATGCCCTAAGTAACATAGCGTGACAACTCTATTTTATTATGATTATTATTACTACTGTGTACTTGGTTGTTGCAGGGTTTCACTATGCATCTTGGACTCATGGTGATCCTCTGCTTGCAGCCTCCCCAGCTGTGGGATTACAGGCATGTGCCACTGCAACCAGACTCCGTGGCCATCTCAGTGTGCTCTGGGGGTGGGGCTGGCGCAGCATGTGGTGCCGGGGATCGAACCTCAGTCCCTGAAAGTTTGCCTAAGCAAGTGCTTTAGTCCACTGAGCTATCTCACCAGCTCCTGTATTTACTTTGTATGGAGTAGTATTAAGTATTCTAGAGATGGTTTTAAGTACATGGAAGGATGTAGGTAATTTTATGGAAATACTCCTTATCTTATGCAAGGGACTTGGAGTATATGCATATTTTGCTGGGGACTTGGGGGAGGATCTTGGGACCAAGCTGGATAGAATACTGAGGATCAACTATAGTTTGCCTCCAGGCTCCAGGGCATGGTTGAGATGTTTCAGTTGATCTGGCTGCCCTGGTGTGAGCAACAATCTTTGGCCTTGTCTACCATGTGAAGTGTCCTCAAGAATTTACATAGGGGCCAGCCAGATAGCTCAGTGGACTAAAGCACCTGCCTAGGTAGGCACAGTGACCATTCCCACCCATGGGGTGCGCTGAGACAGCTATTGAGACTGGATGTGAATCCTAGTGCTTGGGGGCTGAAAACAGGAGAATCACTACTAACTAGTCTGATCTGTGTAGTGAGACCCTGTAGAACATGCACTAAAATACAGAAAAAAAAAAATAATAATTTACATAGGGAAAGACATTTATTTCTTGGTGGTTCCTTCTTTTTTTCCGTTATGTCAGAGATGTGTCACTTTATTAGCCACTTTTCTGTCCCTGGCACAACATACCTGATACCCACATCTTGAAGAAGGGAGATTTATCTGGGCTATGGCTTTCCGTGTGTTCAGTCCATAGTTGGATGGCTCAGGGGCAGGAACAGCTTGGCAGAAGGCAGAAGGGCCTGGCGCTGGGGCTGCTAAGCGCCCAGTAGCCGGGAAGCAGCCAGATGGGAAGAGCTGGACAGCAAACAATGCCCCGCCCTCGCAGGTCACGCCCCCAGGGACCCACCTTCAATGAGTCGTCTAGTTTTCCACCCAACTGCACAGTGACTCATCCATGGAGGAAGGACCCTTTGGGCGACGCATGAGACCATATTGATCATTGTATTTGGATTTGGAAATTCTGTCTTGGGTCAATGATGTTGTCTGTGATTATCGTGTTGTAATAGTAAGTGTGTTACAAACTACTGGTTATCCACAGAGTACAAGGTTGAGTCATAGTCGGAAACAGACCTACAAGGTAGTGGTTGGTGAGATGAGGCGCTCTGGAGGCAGTTTTTAATTTTTAAAAATCATCTTTATTTTATTTTATTGGTACTGGGGATTGAACTTAAGACCTTGCACTTGCCATGCAGGCACTTAAGCTGCTGAGCTATCTCCCTGGCCCCATTCATTATTTATGCGACTGGAGACAAGTTACTCTCCTCTACAAGGTACGTATGATATTCCTGCCTCACAGGGCCATGAGAGGCAAGAATTAATGAGGAATGGATACTTGCAAATCACTCAGAACAGAGGCTTCCTGGCAGGTATCAAGTACTGAATAATTTTACTTAAGTAAAATAGGTGCACACTCTCCAGGCAATCATATCCACGCTCATGATTTTAATTTTTGTTGATTTGCTAGTGTGGAAGTTTTCTAAATGTAAAGCTCTTAACCTGGCAGGGCATAGCCCCGTGGTAGCAGGGGTGGCAAGCTCCCACACAGTTGTGCCTTACATCCTCAGCCCTGCAAAAGCTACAGGTAAAAAATAAAAAATACTGAGTGAGATTTGCTTTAAAATAACATATCGGGCCAGGTGTGGTGGCGCATGCCTGTAATCCCAGCACTCGGGAGGCTGAGGCAGGAGGATTGTTGTGAGTTCGAGACCAGCCTGAGTTACAAAGTGAGCTTAAGGCCAGCCTGAACTGCATAGTGAGACCCTGTTTCAAAAAGACAAAAAAAAAAAAAATAATAATAATAATAAAATTAAAAAAATAAAATAAAATAAAATAAAATATCTCAGGATGAGGAGATGGTTCAGTAGAGTAAGTGCTTGCCTGGCAAGCGAAAGGGCGTGAGTTCAACCCCCGGTTCTGCCAAACAAACAAACAAATATCTCATGATTGCATTTGATAAATCCTTGGAAGAAAAAATTCTTTTCTTCCAGTACATAATTTCTGAAGTACACTAGTCACCTGGCAAAAGAGGCCGAGAGAGTGCCTACTCTGGCACCCGCAGGAACTAAAAATGAAGAAGCCAAAGAGCAAAAGCGCGCACGCGAAGGAAAATCCTTGCTTAGATTTGTGCCGCCCCCATCTCCCTACACCGGCAACGTTTCGATTTTGTTCCCGATTCTTGTGTAGGAAGAATACAAATGGTGCATCCAGTGGACAGGAAGCAGGCTGCACCTCTCGGCCTGCTGTTGGCCGGAATCCTGGCCTGCGAAGCACAGCCCCAGCCTGAGAGCCTGGAGCTTTCCACTATGAAGGAAGGCTTTGACATCAGATCCTATGTTACGTTCCTTTGTTTCTCTCCTTCTGTGCCCTTGCTATAGACAACAGGCATTATTATTACTTTTGTTTAAAAATAAATAAATAAATAAAAGAAGGACCAGCCAGATAGCTCAGTGGACTAAAGCGCCTGCCTGGGCAGAACGCAGTGGCCAGCGTTCAATCTGTGGTTTGCCCCCGGGGCAGCTGAGACCGGGATTGAGACTGGGCATGTTGGCAGGCTCCTGTAATCCCAGTGCTTGGGAGGCTGAAAACAGGAGAATCACTATGAATCCGATCTGTGTAGTGAGACCCTGTAGATCCTGTCCTAAATCCATAAAAATAAACAAATAAATAAATAGAAAAGAGAAACCCATACACCATACTAGACATTCCATTCAAGTAGTTCCTCATCAGTGACAGAGAACCAGGGTCTAGCACAACATACAAACGAGCAAATATTTGTGTGTGTGTTTGAACCAGCTCTTGGGCCCTCTGGGCTAAAAGGGTGACATGTGCACTTTGATTATGAACCTGAGAGTCATCTGCATTTAGATAGTTAAATACAAGTGAGCGGATTACATCCATCACTAGGAGATATTGTGAGAGGTGCCCCAGGGAGCCCCCACACATTTATTTGAGACAAGCAGAAGACTCTGGCAATGAACATAGAACGAGGAGCAGCAAGAGAGGTAAACAGGAATCTAGAAGATTAGGAAGCCAGGACATTTGTCAGTGAGGATGGCCAGGTTGGAAGGGGACTCTCTTCATGTGGCAGACATATTTTCAGACTCGATTCAGTTTTCTGTTTCTCTGATGATCTCGTTCTATGAATGACAAATGTGTTTGTAGTTTCTGTTGCTTTTTTTTTTTTTTTTGGCAGAACCAGGGATTGAACTCAGGCCCTTTGCGCTTGCCAGGGAAGCGCTTATTCTACTGAGCCATCTCCCCAGCCCTGAAGGGGACTCTTGAAAAGAGGGAGTGGTCAGCTGTGGGGACCGATGCTGATCAGGGTTTGGTGGCTCTCAGGTCATTTGTGACCTTCAAGGTCATGTGTGATTAAAGCAAGCCAGGGGGTGCTGAGGATGTCAGGTTAAAATGGGCTGCGAAGGGGCTGGGGAGATAGCTCAGTAGAACAAGCACTTCCTTGGCAATTGCAAGGGCATGAGTTCAATCTCCAATTCCGCTAAGAAAAAGGGTGTGTGTGTGTGTGTGAAAAAGCAGGCCAGCAGGTTGAAGTAGCTTGTGTAGGAGACTCTTCCAAGAAGCTCTGCCAAGACAGAAAAAATGTAGCTGATGTTTGTTGTCAGAGGAAGGCAGGGGTCTGTAAGGCAATGGGCAAACATTCAGGAGAATGTGAGACAGAACATTTAGTAAAGAGGGGATCCCTTAGTAAGGAACCAGTCAGTGCTGATCTTAACAGAATTATTCTTTCTTGACCTACTCTGGTGCACCAAAATTAATTAAGAGATAATTAAAGCCCAAGTGCATGCCTGAAATCCCAGCACTCCAGGGGGCTTGTAGGAGACTCTTCCTGGTCCTCGTCTCAGTCCAAGAAACCAATATTTGTAATCCCAAAGTTATGTTATTAGAATCCCATCAAGTTGATTCCAATCTACCACTTTCCATGCAGCCCACGGCAAAAATGAGGACACTAAATTATATTTTTAATCATCGGGGAGTCAAGGGGCTCTAGGTCCAGCCACGCAGATGGCTTCCCGGAACCAAGAGAGCGACCCAGGGCCTCACCCGGTTTTTATTCAGTGAGGGAGTGGCTTGAGGACTGAGAATTGTGGGAAGTAGGTGACTACTGTGAGCTGAGCTAGGTGTGGGGCCTACAT
>PVKA01046704.1:0-14743 GCA_004027165.1 Ctenomys sociabilis
ACAACCCTTCCTTTGTCTACACCTGTCAAAAGTGGGCACTCCATTGACATTCAACTAACTTAGGTTCTTGAACTCGACACCACAATCCAACACAGTCCAGCATTCTGCAACCATAGGGAGTTATTCAAAGAAATTGTCGACCATATCCATTTACAGCTCAGCTTAATATTATGGGCTCACGATGTATACTTCATTTTTACACATTTATGCTTTTCTGCTGGATGAGGTATATCTTTCTGAGCCATAAGCCTGCACCAGTTTGTCCTTCAAGAGCATTGCACATATGTAATCAACTTTATTTGTCAGGGCATACTGGTGTCCTTCATTTATAAGCACTCTAGTCACTGTTGCTTAATATAGCATGTCTTATTTGAACACTAAAAAACTTGAAAACAACCTCAGTGTTTATAAATATATGACAATTATGAATCAATGCTACAATAAATGTCCTTATCTTTTACTGTCAGGGATATATGAGAACGTATGGAGAGTAAAGCTGTGTTCGCAGAATTGCTAGCAGAACGGCTATGTGAACTTCAATAACTACTCTCTCATTGCTCTCTGAAAAAGTGAATGGAGATGTGTTATAGTCAGTAATATATTACAACTAATTTCTCAGCTATCTTTTCTAATACTATTAAATAATTATTCTTCACTGATAATAGTTGATATAATATGTATTTGCAGAGCTGTAAAATATTTTCACAAAAGACTTTTATTTTTATTTATTTTATTTTTATTTATTTTATTTTTATTTATTATTATTTTTATTGAAGAACAAATAGCAATGAGACAGTTTCAAGACAACTTAACAGGGAAGATTCAACAAATCAATACATTGCAAAATGTTTTCTTAATGTTTCAGTGTCGTACAAGATGCATACATGAGAGCCGGGCGTGGTGGCGCAGGCCTGTAATCCCAGCACTAGGGAGGCTGAGGCAGGCGGATTGTTGTGAGTTCGAGACCAGCCTGAGCTACAAAGTGAGCTTAAGGCCAACCTGAACTGCACAGTGAGACCCTGTCTCAAAAAGACAAAAAAAAAAAAAAAAAAAAAAAAAAAAGATGCATACATGTTATTATACCTACAGGCATTATTATAGCAGATGTCTCTAATGAGTGAATGAAGAGAGTGCAGCTATACACATATCATATTTCTCTACAGCTGATTTATATCACAGAGTCAACAATAAACACCCTGTACCTTGTTATCTACCCATTGTCTGTCTATAGTACTAGAAGACAATGTAATATCTTGTCCAACTACTATTAGTCCAAATCTTGCACTCATAGGATTATGCAGAAGCATGGTGTATTTACTGTACTGTGTATACGCACACATCCTAATTCTTCCATTGTATTTCCCCCTTTTTTTCCTATGGACCTGACAAAGATGGGCACTCCATTGTCATTAAACTAATTTAGGTGGGTGAACTCAGTGAGACAATCCAACACAGTGCAGCATTCCATATTAATAGTGAGTTATCTGAAGAAGTTGTTTATTAGAACTATTTACAGCTCAACTTATTATTATGGCCCCACGTTATATACCCAATTTTTATACTTTTCTGCTGGATGGTTAAGGCGAAGATAAATCAAGACCTATATACCTAAACATGTAGCTTTTGTTTCTGATGAGGACAGGGAAGTCCCCTCAGGGTTTATCTTGTAATCCTGTACCTTACTCTGTAGATCCTTTGTCTGTGTCATCCATGTGGATGAGTCACCACCAATGCTTGACCAGTTTGCTCTCTGTGAGAGCCTAAGAGAAAGTTTTCTCTCCATGTGACTCTCCCCAGGCACACAATAGAACTTCAATCTCTTTCCTATGTGCCTCTATAATCTCCTTGATCAGAAAATTTGGGGCACAACTGAGTTTCATGATGCTATAGTACAGGTTCTCCTATGCCCTGAGGCTTTGCTGACCTTGAAAGGCTAGAGCCAAAATGTTGGTTGGCCTTGCAGCTCTTCTATTTCTCCAATTTTGATCTGTGCACTTAGGTTGTTAACCATCCAGAAGAAAAGCTGTTTAGTACCCTACAACATATGCCGTTCAGTTTGCCCTAACTACCTGACTCAATTTTCTTCAGTTGCTGTTGTACGTTTCTATTTGTATTTCTTCTTTTGACTTCTTATACTAGAGAGACTGTACGATATTCACACATGTATGTCTGGTTTATTTCATTTATGAGTATATGTGTAAGTGGCACCACTTCAATATAAATGCTTCAAGTTTCTCCACTTTTTATAGCTGAGTAATACTCCATTATACAGAAATATCACATCTTTTTCAACCATTCCTCATGTGATGGACATCTTGTTTGTTTCCAAGACTTTGCTATCACAAATTGTGCTGCTATAAACATAACTGCACATATATCACTATGACACAATGATTCAAATTCCACTGGGAAAATTCCCAGTAGGAGGATAGCCGGATTGAATGGGATTTCCAGTGCTACTGTTGGAGGAGTCTCCACACTGACCTCCACAATGGTTGTAAAAGTCTACATTCCCAAGAGCAGTGGAGAAGTGTTCCCTTTTCCCACAACCTCTCCAACATTTGTTGTTGGTTGATTTCCTTATGATAGCCATTCTCTCTGGAGTGAGACGTTATCTTGGTGTTGTTTTTATTTGCATTTCACAAATGGCTAGCGATGTGGAGCATTTTTTCATATATTTATTCAATTCTTTAATTTTGTCCTCTGAGAAGTGTGTATTCATCCTAGATGTCCATTTCTGAATTGGGTCTTTATATTTGAGGGCCCTGTTATTCTTAGTTCTTTAAATATTCTAGAAAGAAGAACTTTGTCTCTCTGCTTATTAGGTAGGAATTTTTCAAAATTTGTGGGCTGTCTGTTCACTTTGTTGACAATTCTTTTGATGTGAAGAAACACTTCAAGAAGAGTTGATCCCAATTGTTGATTCTTTCAAGTGTTTCCCATGCAAATATGTGTTTGTTCATGAACTCTTTACCTAGTCCTATGTCTTCAAGACTTCCTCCTACTTTATCTTCCAGGAGATTGGGTGTTTTAATGTTTATATCCTTAATCCATTTTGACTTTAGTTTAGTGCACAGTGATAGAGCTGGGTCAAGTTTTCAGTATGTAGAAAGCCTGGTTTTCCAACACCATTTGGCTATCCTTTGTCCAGTGAGCTTGTTTGGCCCCTTTGTCAAATGTCAGATGGCTGAGTGTGATCATAGATGCCTCTAATCTATTCCACTGATCCTAAGGTCTATTTTGTTGCCAATACCATGTAGATTTTATCACGGTGGCTTTGTAGCATAATTTCAAGTCAGTAATTGTGATACCTCCTGCCTTGTCTTTATTGGCCAAGATTGCCTTTGCTATTCTAGGTCATTTGTGCTTTCAAATAAGTTTTAGGAACGATTTCTGTATGTCTGGGAGGTATGTTGGTGGCAGTTTGGGATTGCATTAAGTCTATAAAGCAACTTTGGGAGTTAGGCCATGTTCATGATATTGGTTCCTCATATCCAGGAGCAAGGAATATCTTTCCATTTTCTGAAATCCTCTATAATCTCTTTTCTTATGGTATTGTAACTTTCTGTGAAACGATCTTTGACTTCCTTGGTTGAGCGAATTGCAAGGTGTATCATTTTACACAGTGCTATAGTAAAAGATGTCATTTCTATTGTTTCCCTTTCAATGTGCTTGTTATCTGTGTAGAGGAATGCTATTGACTTTTGAGTATTGACTTCGTAACCTGCTATGCTACTGAATTTCAATATCAGTTCTAGTAGTTTCTTGGTGGAAAATTTGGGGTCTTCCAAGTAAAGTATCATGCCATCTGCAAATAGTGATAATTTAACTTCTTCTTTACCTATTCTTATTCCCTTTATTTGTCCCTCTTTTCTAATGGCTGTTGCTAAGGATTCCAAGAATAAATTGAATAGGAGGGGTGATAGAGGACATCCTTATGTTGTACCTGATTTAAGAGTAAAAGATTTCTGTTTTTCCCCATTTAGGATTACATTACCTTTTGGGTTGTCATACATGGCTTTTAACAAGTTAAGGTAGAGTCAATCTATTTCAATTTTTTGTAGGACTTTGAATCTGAACAAGTGTTAGACTATGTCAAAAGCTTTATGTTCATCAATTGAGATCATCATGTGGTTTTTAGATTTCAGTCTATTAATATAGTGTATTACATTTATAGATTTTCGAATATTGAACTATCCTTGCATCCCTGAGATAAATCTCACCTAGTCATGGTGTATGATCTTTTTGATGCTTTGCTGTATTCTATTTGCTAGGATCTTATTGAGTATTTTTGTGTCTATGTTCATGATGGAGATTGGCCTGTATTTCTCCTTTTTGGTTGTGTCTTTCCCTGGTTTTGGAATCAGTATAATACTTGCCTCGAGAAATGATTTTGGGAGGACTGCTTTCTTTTCAATTTTATTGAAGCATTTGAGGAGTATAAGGATTAGATATTCTGTAAATTTCTTGTAGAATTCAGCTGTGAATTTGTCAGGACCTGGACTTTTTTTTGTCAGTAGGTTTTTATTACCTTTAGTATTTCATTGGTTGTTTTTGGCTTATTGAAAGTTATTATATCTTCTTGGTTCAGCTTTGGTAATTTGTATCTTTAGAGGAATCTGTCCATTTCTTCTGTGACTTTTATTCTGTGGGTGTAAAGATTCTCAGAGTAACTATTAATAATCTTCCGAATTTCTGCTGCCTCTGTCGTGATTTCACCCTTTACATCCTTTATTGCATGCACTTGAATTTTTTCTTTCCTTTTTTTGATGAGGTTGGCTACAGTCTTTTCCACTTTATTTAGTCTTTCAGAGAACCAACTTTTTGATTTGTTGATTTTTTGAACTATTTTCTTCATCTCAATTAAATTAATTTCTGTTCTAATCTTTATGATTTCTTCCCGTCTTTGCACTTTGGGTTTCATTTGCTCTTCTTTTTCTAGTTGTCGGAGGTGTTTATTTGTTCCAGTACTATTTTCATAGCTATGATTTTCCCTCTAAGAATTGCTTACCTGCATCCCATAAATTCTGGAAAGTTGTGCTTGAATTTTCATTGAATTGGAGATATTGTTGAGTTTCTTGTTTAGTTCTTTCTGTGACCCATTGATTGCTGAGTAGGGTGTTGATTAATTTCCATGAATTTAGCAGGTTTTTATAGTTTCTGTTTTCATTTAGTTCAAGTTTCATTGCACCGTGATCAGATAATATGCATGGGATAATTTCTATTTTCTTGCATATATTTACACATGACCTCTGGATTTGCATGTGGTCTATTTTGGAAAATGACGCATGTGCAGCTGAGAAAAATGTATATTCAGCTGTGGTTGGGTTCAACACTCTGTAAATGCCCACCAGGTCCATTTTTTCCAAGCTCTGGTTCAGTTCTCCTACTTCATGCTAATTTTTTTCTGGTTGATCTATCTTTTTGAGATAAAGTCTCCTGTTAACATTGTGGTCTTAGAGGTTAGGTTTTTCCTGTCCATTAAGATTTTTCTTACATAGTTGGTTGTTCCTATGTTTGGTGCATAGACATTCATGAGTGTTGCCTCTTGCTCTTGAATTTCTTCCCTGACCAATATATAGTGGCTTTCTTTGTGTCGTTTGATCCTTCTTGGTTTGAAGTTGAGGCAGTCTGAGAACAGGATTGCTACTCCTGCTTTTTCTAAGGTGCTGGGGCATGTAGTATTGTTTTCCATTTCCATAGACTTTGAGCCTATGAATGTCCTTTTGAGTTAAGTGTGTTCTTGTATACAGCATATTGTTGGATTTTGCTTCCTAATCCACTGTGCCAGTCTATTTCTCTTAATTGGTGAATTGGGTCCATTTACATTGATGGCTATGATTGAAATGTCTTCACTTATTTTTGTCATGATATTTACCTGCTGTTGTTTACTCTTTTTGTATCCTGTGATTAACTGTCTGTCTTGTTTAGTGGGTTCCTTCCATTTTCTTTTGTGGAGTTCTAGTCATTGTGATCTCTTTCTAGAACATCTTTCAGCACCCTGTGTATGGATGGCTTTGTCATCATAAAATTCTTTAGCTGTTCTTTGTCATATAAGTATTTCACTTCTCCATCATACTTCAAAGAGAGTTTTGCAGGGTATAATAATCTAGGCTGGAATTTGTTTTCATATAAAACTTGAAGAACTCTGCTCCATGCTCTCCTTGGCTTTATTGTTTGTGTAGCGAAGTCGGCTGTAATTCTGATGGGTTTTCTTTTGAATGTGAGATGCTCTTCTCTCCAGAAGCTCTCAGTATATTATTCTTGTGTTGGATTTCTGGGATCTTGATATATATGTCTCGGTGTGTTTTTGCTTGTGTTGAAGTTATTTGGTGTTCTGTATGCTTCGGTTATCTGAATGTTGGATTGATTCCTCATATTTGGGAGGTTTTCTGCAATTATTTTTCCCAAATTCTTTTTATGTCATTTGTGTTGACTCCTTCATTCTCATTGATACCAATTAATATCACTTTGTTCATCCTGGCATCATCTTGCAGGTGATGGATTATATTTTCCTGCATTTTCATTGTTTTTAAGAGATCCTTTCTCACCTTTTCACTAGCTGCACCAGCGTCTTCAAGATCTGAAACTGTCTTTGCTTTTACTCAAAGAGTTTTATAGACTAGTGATTGATATTTTTAGTTCTTCTATCTCTTTGACTGTGTTTTATGCGTTCTATTTCTTTTCTGTACTGCTCATTCAAGAAATCCACCATATTTCTGATCTCTATTATTTTTATCCATGTCTTCTTTAGAGGTAGTCATTAATTCTTTTTTTGTAGAGTTTTGTCCTAATGGGTGTTCCTCTGGATATTTCTGGGCTTGTTTATGTATTTCAGATGCTATGATTTCAAAGAATTTTTTTTCAAAGAATAATTTTTTAATTTCAGAAATTCTTTCTGCTTTTAGTTCCTCATGACTCTTCTGCTGTTGTTTCTTTGCTAATTCATACATTTCATCTGGAATAGTGCTCTCTGCACTTGTTCTGGGTGAGCATTGATTTTTCCCGCTGAGTTTTCTGCATTTGATTCTTTATTTCAGAGGCTATGTATTGAGATATTTCTTCTTTTACCTCAGGAATTAATCCTCCTCTGAGTTCTTCTTTACCTTTCCATTGTTGTTCCTTTTCTTCTGTATCTGTTAATTCATTCATTTCAGCTGAGCTAGTGTCCTCTGCACTTCCTGGTGTACTCGAGGGCTGTGATTGCATTTTTCTCCTTGTCTTTGTCATTTAGTATAGCACTGACCTCTGGTGCTCTCACTCACAGGCTGAGCAGCACTAGGACTTGGCCAGGAGGCGGGACACAGGACAGCTGGGAACCGTCTCCCCTTCGTGGTGGGCTTGGGGCTCTCACTCACTGGCCGAGCTGAGCCACCCAAAAAGCTGTTTTATTAATGCAATCAATAAATCTCCAAAAGAAACAAAATTCTCAATATTTTTTTTCCTGTCAAATTTCAAACTATTTCTTAGGTATAAAGTCCTTGAAATCTTCCATTGACCTGTTTCTCCATGGGTTGTTATTTGTCGGGCCAGAAGAGCAAAAGGCAAGCAATATCACTTAAATACTCCTTTTCAAATGAAATAGACTAAAGTGGACACAAATGAACTCTTCTTTCAGACAAATGCAAGCAATCTCACCTTTTCTATGCTCCTGAAATGCTTTTCCAGAGGGCAATGCAAGAAAGAATAAAAATTCTGCTTGAGAGTGCCTGCACTCACACAGCAGAGAAGAGGATACCAGGTAACCATTTGTAAGCACACTGTCACAGCTATACTCATTGATGGCATCTATTAAGATTGAAAGTATGGAAGCACAATGGCTTGAAGCCATACTGGTATCCAACTATGTAACAATAGTCTGCGTTGCTTGTGCTAAAGATTTTGAAATACTGATCTGTTCATACACATTAAGACACAGAATAATTGGAGGGATTAGTTGAAAAACCATTGACTGTATTCATCCCCTGAATGACTGAAGGTACCTGTTGAACCACATTTACTGAGAAGAAAATGTTTACTAAGGCATAATTTCACTATCTGATGTAGTTACTGACTTTAGTAACTCCTTTTTCAGTTCTCTGCATTTGAAAGAAAAAAAATGTAGATGTGCATTAGGCTTTCCTTTTCTGGAAAAATAAGCAACCAATTTCTGATTGAGAGTAATTCTGGTAGATATTCATCAAACCAAGTTATAAATGAAAAGGAAGACAGAAATCTGACTTCTGTACACTGGCTCTGGGGTAGGACATAGAGAAATTAAAGTAGCATACCTGCTGTTGAATACAGTAGGAGCAGTAGCCAAGTGCCCTTTTATCTTGGCCTGACTTTGACAGGTCTTAAATTTGCCTTTACCTCTTTCCTCTCTAGGTTCTTGAACAAAACAATTTTAAAACCTGAGGTAGGCTAACTATCTGGGTCAAAGTCAAGAACAAAAGCCAAAATCAAATCCAGGGGAAAATTGTTACATTTCTTCACTTTATAAAACCAAACCACAAGTTTGAAAAATGAACATAAACCTTAAGGAAAAATCCTATAGCTACCTTGTAGACTGAATATATGGCATGAATTTTTTGACTTTATATTCCTGATAAAATGAAGTGTCTAATTTTATCGGATCCAAAGGACTCAGCATAAATCTCTGTCTGATGTGAGTACCATACCCTTGTGCCCTTTTACAATCTTCTACTAGTCTTGGTGGCTTCATTTACACATGTTATGATGTCAGTGTCAGGAGGGAATCAGAAAAGCAAAATAAATAATAAGGTTGAAAAAACAATATTATTGAAGCTATTCTGTGGTTCCAAGGTTGTGATTTGCTTATTCTGTTAGGCACCATGCTAGACTTCTGGCTAAAGCAGTATGCCTTTTTTATTTTATTTTATTTTTTAAAATAATTTCTTTGAGACTCAAATAGCACTGAGATAGTTTCAAAACCAATAATAGGACATATTCAATAATTAATACAATGCATAGAGTTGTCTTAGTGGTTATTCACTGTATAAGATGCAGACATGATATCCTGTCCACAAACATTATTAGAAGAAATCTTTATATTCATTGAATTAAAAGAATGTGGCTTTATATCTATCCTATTTTGAATATACAGATACAAAATGGTTGTTCATGGGTATGCCCTTTTTTGTTTAGTTTTGTCAGAGAACAGTATTTCCATTGTGATTTAAATATTGTAGGTGCGTGAATTCAGTGTGGAGACTCCTTAGAAAACTAGGACTGGAAATCCCATTCAAACCACTATCCCTCTGCTGAGAATTTTTCCATAGAAACTGAAAATGTCATATCATTATGATATATGTGTCCTTTTGTTTATAGTAGCACAATTTGTATAGCATACTCTTGGCAAAAATCAAAATGCCTATCCCCTGAGGAATGGATGAAAAAGATGTGGTGCTTTTATACAATGGAGTATTGCTCAAGTATTAAGAATGATAAACTCAAAGCCTTCATATTTAATTGGATGCCATTTGAAGATATAGTCCCCCTAGTATAAGAACTTGAAACAAGAAATAAAAATAGAAAGGTACAACATAGTGAAAAGAAAAGTGAGAACTTGGGGAGTAGACATTGAAAAGAGGGCATGGGAAAAAACATACATTTATATGCACAAGATGGGAGGCAATGATCCTGAGAATCTTCAGCAGGTTTTGGAAACTGGTAGTTAATTGGTAGAATTCTCACACTGACTAACTGATACCTGTGAACTAAGCAAGTGCTCTGAAGATAGCAATGTACAATAGTAGGTTCATGTGTGGAATGCCTGTCATTCTTGTCATGACGTACCAATTACTGCCATACTTCTCTCAAGTAAATGCTTGTTTAAAAAAAAATGGGCAATAAATGAAAGCAGAATTTCAACTTACTGACCATTTCTCTTTTCCAAACTTAGCTCCAGCACTGATTGGCTAGGCAGCAAAGTGTCAAATCCAGTTTTTTTTTTTTTTTTCACACATTTTAGATAATAAGTCTATACTATTAGAAGTCATCCTGTAGGTTGTATAGAGGTAATAATCTTGCACAAGGTGATATGGATCGACATCCTAGTTTCAAAGCAATTTTAAGATAGGATTCATAATTTAAATATTCTGTGTGGTAGATGTAATCTTCCTCATTTGATTAATGAAGAAGTGAAACTCAAGTTTTAAGAGACTTAGTTTGAGTTACAATGAAAACAAATGTTTAAGATGGCAAACTCCTGATACAATAATGGTATCAAAACTAAAGCTCCAATCTTACATGAGATGTTTTTAGCAAATTAACTTTGAAAGCATTTCCTTATGTGTTCAAAAAAATAATTATATCCTTCTTGGTGATGATGGCTCTCTTACACTATAATTGAATGAGAATTAAAACTGCCGTGCTGTTTTCAAAGTTATCCTTTGAAATTTTCCTTCATTAAGATCATAAAGCAAGTGAATATTTTTCTTTTTTTATTTTTAGTGAATATTTTTCATATTATCATAATTATATCAATATATATGTGGAAACAAAATATTAATAGGTATCTGGAAATGATGCAAAGGTTTCATATAATATTAATGGAATAATGGATATGCCAAGCTATTATTGTCATTCAAATTGATCGTGTGTTTTGTCTCTAATGGCTTTGAGTGTACAACTCCTTGAGAAGTTTTAGTGTGGAGGCTGTTGTTTTAATATAAGACATCCCTGTTGATTTGGTGTTCTACAACTAAAGGGAAATGCCATGTGACTAAGTGTTTAAAAGGCAGTGACTACTATCTTCTGAAAATAGTAAGTCTCAAGTTTAGAGGGTCTGTGTTTTCTGACTTGTGTATGTCAAAGTCAATTAGTATTTAATTAGGAAATGAGTCTTGATCTGTCATGTGCAAATTTTTTAGATGAATTGGGGGAAATACATGAACTACTACAATTGCTGAAGTCAAAGGCTGCTCTTCCTATCTAGATGAAGCAGATGTTACTAACAAGTTGGAAAAGGAGAAAAAGAAATGAAGAATAAGGCAGAGACAAATAAATTACTACTAAATTAATTAAAGTTACATTTATTTTCTAACATCTACTAGTGATCTTTACAAGTATGAATTCTTTCATCCTAAGACTAGCATCTACTAAAATACACTGGTATGTTTAATTGCCTTGTTTTGATTTTATTAAGCATATTTCAGGTTTATAATTTCAAAGATTCACAGATTAATTACAATGGGACAGTAACAATGTTAATCAGATGGAAACTTTCCCCCAAGTCCTATTTTCTGTTTTCTTCTCTCTGAATTTTGTCTTTATGAAGATATCACCTCTATTTCATAAAGACAATTTCATACTTCATGAAATAAGTATATAAAATAAAACCACCAACTATAAAACTGTTTTAAAATATTGACATCAAGCCGAGCATAGGAAGGCTGAGGCAGGATTGTTGTGAGTTTGAGACCAGCCTGAGCTACAAAGTGAGCTTAAGGCCAGCCTGAACTGCACAGTGAGACCTGTCTCAAAAAAGATAAAAAAAAAATATATCGACATCAAGTTTTATGCACAGCTTGAAATAATGTAAGGTAAACTAGATACAAATTTGGTATTGAAATAATTTTCAGATACGAGATATTACAAGTGTTGAAAATGTGTCTAGAGACACATAGAACTTCTATGTAAAGCAACTAATTTTGTTGAAATTCAATAATTTTCTCCTGAGATGTACTAGTCAATTTTCTTTTACCACAATAACTACTTGAGTCTGGAAAAGGTGTAAGGAAATAGTTTATTAAGTGCTAAGTTCTAGAAATTAAAGTCTAAGATAGGGCGGCCTCCTCAGTTTTGGTTTTGATGAGAACCTGTTAGGTCCACCCCATCAGAGCAAATGGAATTGTTGTGGGGCTGAGAGCACAGTACAGGAAAGAGATCAGCTGCAACCAAAGAGCCAGAGCTTTAGGGAACAGATGTGCTCTTTTGATAACAAATCACTATTGTGAGAACTCACTGAGGTTCTATAGGACCTATATGAATTGTTTCTGAAGGCACATTCCCAATGACCTAACTACTCTTCATTAGGCTTTCTCTCTTAGAGCTTTCACTCTTCAATGCCACACTGAGGGTAACACTACCACCACATGATTTTCTTGGGAGACATGTTTAACTATGTCTAAAGTACAGCACAAGTCTAGTAAGTTTATAAAATGTTATGGCTTGGATATTTAACAAATACACAGCCATGAAAAGTCTCATCACATTTAAAAATCTACTAGATAAAAAGCCTTTTGCTCAACATATGGCAAGTTTATAGTTTATGTTATTTTGGTAAATGTTGCTTTAAACATTATCCATGACATTAGAAATACCAACCGCATCTTGCTTTGCCTACTTAAATCTATCTGCATGTTGGACCATGGAGTTATTCTTCCCAACAATTTAAGCTAAATCAAATTTCCAAACACTTTCATCTGTATTAGCCTTTCTGTTACTATGACAAAGAGTCAGAGAAAAAGTTAAAGACATGAAAGGAAAAAGAAAAACAATTAAGCAGCTATGGAGAATGCCAGTAAATCTTAGCCCTCAGGAAGTTGAGGCAGGAGGATCATCATGAGTTTGAGACAAGTCTAGGACACATAGTGAGTTCAAGACCAACCTGAACTAAGTGATACCTTGTCTCAAAAAAAGAAGGAAAGAATTTTATTTTTCATTTTGATTTATGGTTTTAGTCTGTTATTACTTAGTCACCTTGTTTTGGTACTGTAGCTACATAATAAATAATGACAAGACCATATGCCACACATTAACTAAGGAAGCTGCCCAGAACCAAACAAGGTCACAAAGCCAATAACTCTTAAAAGGCACGACAGTTGACCAAACTTCCATAATTTAGGCTCCATCTCCTAAGGATTCTACTCTCTTCCAAATAGCATACACACTAGTGAGCAAGCGTTTCCTGAGAAATATTTGGTACTATATTGTGTTCAGTATGTAACATCTGAAATAATAGAGAATGGAGGATTCCAATATATTGAAGATATTAGAGGCAGATGTTGAGTTTCTGTACTCCAGACTATGTCCAAATTAGTATGCAACCACTGAGTTGTGGTTGAAAGAGAGTACCTATGTTTATGTATGACATATAGATCCTTAAAAAGTATTTCATGTCCCTATATTTGACCTGCAAAGTCATTTGTTAGATAATACATCCTATTGTATAACTGCAAATTATTGAACAACACAATTTAAGGAATAAATTATCAATGGCCTGTGGAGGGAAGGAGGAGATACAAAAACATCAAGCTGTTTTGTGCATCAGCTCCTCACAATGAGTTAAATAATTATGTACTGCAAACATGTAGTAATAAAAACAAAACTAAAAATTAAAGCAAAAAATATCAGTGTCTGCCAGTTGAATAAAAATTCGTTGCGTGTTCGGCACACCAAGATAAAACAATTAATGCATTGCTTTTAAATACCTTAATAACTCATTGAAAAAAATAAGAAAAATAATGATGAGTAAATATTTTGTTATTAAGTGCATAATAAACTAAGCATAAACACTGTACTTGTTACTTTTCTTATGCTGCAAAAATTACCAGACATCAGCAGTTTAAAGTAAGAAAAAAATTACTGTGGCTCATGTCTTCAAAGGTTTCAGTTCATGGTTGGCTGACTCCAAGGAAGAAACACTGTGATGTGAGTATAGTCAGGGGAAACTACTCACTTTATCAACCAGGGCAGCACAAAGCAATGAATAGCCTGTGCAAAAGGTCCAGGGAACAGATTCAATTCCAAAGATCCTGGCTTTATGAGACATCCTTATATCCAGATCCAGGCAGAAACATGACTTAGTAATCTCCTAGATATGTCTCCAGCCAATCATCTTGTCAATCAAGATGAACTGTCAGAAACACTGAAACAGTGCTCTATATTGAGAAGAAAATAAATAGTTTCCACCACATTCTTATCGGTTTTGACCATAAGAAGTAAATCAGTGTGGAAAAACAACATATTCTTCATGATTAGAAAATAGTTGATATTCAGGATTCCTTTCAAAGATTCAGCATACCATAAACCAAGGTCAACATGAAGCAACTCCCATTCTTACAACTTGTGGGACCTTATTGGATGTACTAGAGCATCTGAAGTCATTTGACATCGGTATAATAACAGGTGAATAGAATATTCATTGGGCAGCTTAAACTTTGCTGAGTTGTAACCATTCCTGATATACTGCATAGAGGAGACAGAGGAGTCATGCCCAAAGTGTCAAGTTCATGTCAGTTTCTTCTACAGCCTAGAGCTAATTGTAAAAATACTTAGTAAGGATAGCTAAGAAATGTAGTCAGAAAACCACCATTCCATTCTAGAACAGAGAAGTGCAAGAAAAATGTCAAAGAGTAAATTGAAAAGTGACAAGGACTGATATGGCACAATTATTTTAAAGCTCTGAATTCTGCAAAAAAATCTAGTGTATTTCTATAACATACACATGTGAAGTGAAAGTGTTACCTTGAAACAAAAGTCCATGTACTTCACTCAGAATAGATCTTTTTCTTCCTTCCTTCTGTCCTTCCTTCCTTCCTTCCTTCCTTCCTTCCTTCCTTTCTTTCTTTCTTTCTTTCTTTCTTTCTTTCTTTCTTTCTTTCTTTCTTTCTTTCTTTCTTTCTTTCCTCCTCCTCCTTCTGCTCCTCCTCCTTCTGCTCCTCCTCCTCCTTTCTTCTTCTTCTTCTTCTTCTTCTTCTTCTTCTTCTTCTTCTTCTTCTTCTTCTTCTTCTTCTTC
>PVKA01046705.1:0-14748 GCA_004027165.1 Ctenomys sociabilis
GCACTTACTCAATACAGACGTGATCATCCTTTATGATTTTCAGTACCAAGTAGATGGACTCTTTGGGCACAGAGCCTCTGGGTGTGTTGTGGAGCCAGCTCTGCTATCCGCATGCTGTGGTTCAACCATTGAAAGACATCTGGCTTCTTTCTAGGTCTTGGCTATGGCATAGGAAGTGGCTAGAAACATTTTTGTGTAAGTTTTTATGTGAATATAAGGCTTCATTTCTCAGGGACAAATGCCCAGAAGGGCCCACTGTTGGGTTATATGGTAACTCTATTTTTAGTTTTTTTAAGAGTCAAACTGTGTCCCAGAATGGCTGGAGCATTCTACACATCCACCAGCAATGTGTGAGTGGCTCACTTTCTCGACATCTCTGCCAGCATCTGGTGTTGGCACTATTTTTCATTTTAGCTGTTCTAGAAGGTGTGTGCAACACTTCGTGGAGGTCCTATTTTGTGTTTCCCTCTTGGCTGCAATGTTGACCATTTATTTTACTGCCTTCTATCTATGCTCTTTAATAAAATGTCTCGTGTCATTTGCCAGTCTCCTCGTTGGGGTAATTGCTTGTGATTTTTCCATGTGGTGTGGAAGGTTCTCTGTATATGCTAGATAAGAGTCCTGGTCAGACGTGAGGTTTGTACAAATTGCTTCTCTATTCGTCAGACCCATGAAGAAGGTCTTTGGGATGATTTGCATTTAATGGATGAGGAGGCTGAGGCACTGAGGGGACACACAGCAGATGTGCAGGAGAGAAACAGTGAGTTTTATGCAGGTTGAGCTCAGACTGAGGACGCACAGAACTCGGGGAGCCATAGGGAAATGGTGGAGGCGCTGGGCATGAGGATGGGGTGACGACGGTCACAGCCCCAGGGCGCATGGTGACTCCACCCCAGCGCATCAGCTATTAAACCAGCCAAGAAACTGAGACCCCAGCATTAGCACAGGCTCCTGTGTGTCTGGAAGTCCCATTCACTTCTCCTAAAATTGTCCCTTTTTTCCTCCCATGTCCCACCTTCTGTGGGTGTCACAGGGGTTTAACACGCAGCTGGTCTGCTTCTGCTTTGGGGCTCTACAACTGGGGTGAGTTGCTCCTTCTCAGGTGCTCCTTCTCAGGGCCCTGGAGGCAGCCTGCTATCCTGGGAAATACAGCATCAGGAATAGAAATGCCAGCTGCTGGTCCAGCATGGTAGAGAGCACGTGGCAAGTCCTTGCTTTGCCTCCCAAGATTTGCCATCCTCTCATCTGTGACATGGGAATGACGACACACACAAGCAGGGGCCCAGGTCAGGACCATGGAAGCGAGAGCTTTGAGGTGGATCCTCCATGCCAGCTCCACCCCCTTCGGCGGGCACCTCAGGTCCCTCCTCTGGGAAGCAGGGCCCATCCAGAGGACAGGCTGGAGCAAGGTCTGTGCTGATGCAGCTCGCATGCTGGCAGAGCCCCTCCTCAAAATGAGCACAGTTAGTAATAATCCTTGCTGAGCACCTACTTTGTGCCAGAGCCTGTCTTATTTAAATTCACCCCAAAATTGGACATCGAGCCAAGGACGTGGGGGCTAAAAGTTTATTTGGGAGAGTTTCCCAGGAGGCAGCAGGGGATGGCGAGAATGCGACTAAGAGGATCTTGAGTGCCCCATCTAGGAGAACACCGCTCTGACGCTGCACAGTGGGGGTTGGAGCACCGTGGTGTCTAAGGACATCCCCCCACTATTTGCAGGCCAAGGGTCCCTGGGATAGTCACGCCTCCATGGCACTGACCTTTCTTGACCTTGGCTGAATATCTCCCCACTTCAAGACAGCTCCCTCAGGACAGACTTCAGGAGGTAACTGGACTATCTGCGGGCACTCAGGGTGCCTGATGTTGAAGTGTCCACCACTGTTCTGCTTTAAGCATCTTTAGTTCTTGTTTTGTGCAATCCAGCTGTGAGACACAATCACCACACCCACTTTCTGGATGAGAAAACTGAGGCACTGGGAGTTGTGTTTGTTTGTTCACCACATGAGTAATGTTCTATAACTTGTCAGATTTACAAATGTGCAATTTTTTTCTCTTTATTTTTTGAGACAGGCTTTTACTATGTAGTCCAGGCTGGCCTTGATGTCACCATGTAGCTGAGGCTGGCCTCAAAATCACAGAAATCCTCTCCTGCCTCAGCCTCCCAGGTGCTGGGATTATCAGTGTGCGGCAACACACTTTCCTAAATCTGCATTTTTAACCGGTGGCTTTCAAGAATTATTTTTACCATAATCTGCAGTTAAAAAAAATTGGACATACTGATTCAGCCCCCAGATATCCACAGACCTACATTAAAGAAATAAAACTTCCATAGAACAGCGGTCCTCTGTGCCGCAGATGCGCGCCCTGAAATAGCCTCCATCTTGTATGTTACTCTTTACAGTGGTGTTAGTCACCCACTCAGCTGTTTTCAGAACCCAGACAAGGGCTGCAAGCCACCATGTGGGCAAGGCTGGCCTCTGCATGCCCCTGTGGACAGTGCCGGTGATGCTGACAGTATTGGGGCCGGGGCCAGCACTGGGGCTGGTACCAGCGGCTGCCCAGTGAAGCTTGGTCTCCTTGCTTTCCCTTCCTGGCCACCCAGTGTCTCCAGAGTCTGGCCCCTGGCTCCCACGCTGACCCTGCAGGACCTCACAGGGGTTTCCCACTCTGCCCCGATTTGCCTGAGGTGGACCCACCTCCTCCCTGGGGACCAGTACCATCTTGGCTGTGGCTTTTATGTGGTCTGCTCCTCCTGGGGAGGAGAGGTTGTGCCCTGTCCCCCATGCAGGCTCTTCCTCCCCCAGATCTTTCTGTGCAAGGACTGTTCCTCTAATCAGGATGGAGACGCAACTCATTACAAGCTGGTGAGGCAACGGCTCTGTGCTCCAAGCCGAGACAGGCTGTCTGGGAGCCTGGCCAGCCTCCCACTGCCCCGGACACCAGGGCGGCAGCCTCCGAGTGCAGCCAGCCTGCTGGAGGTTTTGCCCCTTCCCAAGGGACATGGGCAGACAGACACTGTTTGCTGAGACTTCTGCAGCTTTTTCTGTGGCAAAAAAAACTTACCCATGCCCAGACTATGCCATTCACCAAGCCTCAGGGCTGCTTCTTAGAGCACCTGCACACAGAGAACCATAGCCAGCCCTTCTGGGGCCGATGGGTGCATGCATGCAACATGTTCCACTGTGTCCCCTCATAACCACAAGGTGGGACTTGGTGGCCCTACTCCACAGGTACAGAAACTAAAGCTCAGAGTGGCCCAATAGAATGACAAGCTACCAGGCAACTAGAAAGCAGGCTCGGCCAGTCTGGCCGACTGGTACCACCACCTGCCCCACACTTTCTGAGCCAAGCAACCCTCCTCTGTCAATCAGTGCCCAGCGGCCCCTCCTTGCTAAGGCGGTTAGGAAGAAGGACTGAAATAATGCATGAATGCATCTCCCAGGGCACCCGGCACCTAGCAGGTGCACAGTAAATCCATTTGGACAAGAGTCCACTCTGCTCTTTTCCACTGACTTGACAGTGATCACAGCCTTTTGCCACCGTGTGACATCAGCATCTGGAAGGGGTGACTGCCACCCCAGAGCCTCCGTGTGACCTGGCTGCTCACACTTGCACCTTGTGTACCCTCTCATGTGGCTGCAATGGCCCCTCCTGCTCACTTCAGCTCTCCTGATGTCTCTCAGAGCAAGTCCCTTTTGTCCTCCAGTGCAGACCCCTCTGCCTGGACAGCAGAATAGCCATGCAGCAGCTGCAGAGCCTGGTGTGGAAATCCTCATTAGCTGCAGTTTGATTGCTGCCAGCAGCCTAGGTTTTTAATAACAGTTAAGTCCCAATTAGTTGCTTGTTACTTCAGGAATAATTACTGATAGTGGCCCTTTGCCTGTGTGCTCATTCCAGCTGCATTCCCAAAGTGCAGAAATCTACAGGCCCTGGCATTTTTAGCTGGGGTTCCGGCAGGTGGGAGGGGGTGTTTACAGAGAGCTGCGGGGTTCAGGAGGTGCTGAACCCCGTTGGCCTGGGTGAGTGCTAGTGGCCATTCACACCCCTGCAGACACTTCTGCAAGAAAAGTTGAGGCCCCTGTCAGCTAGGAATACAGATTAGTCACAGGGCTGCTGGCCTCTAGCTGGAGACTGTGCAAGGCCCCAGCCACGGACCACGGGAGTGACAGATGCCACCACCCACCACCAGCAGTGGGCACAGCCACACTTCCGATCCAGCTGCCTGCACACCTGTGCAGTCAGCAGAGCTGGCACGTGCTGGACACTGACTGTGGGCCTGGTGCGGTTCTGGGGGGACCTACCGCACCTGCTCCTGGAGCCTTCAAGAGCAGCTCTCTGAGCCCTGCTTTGCAGATATGAAAGTTTGGGTGCACAGAAAGGTTTAGTAAGTGGATCAAGGTCACCCAGTCATAGAGGTAGATCTAGCAAATTCCTCCCACTGCTGGGCCTTGGACCATGAGGTTATCCTGCCTCTCAGAGATAGGACTTGGCCCCTTGAGGAGCAGGGCTCACCACAGTACAGCTATTCCCTCGCTTTGCCCTCAGTTGGCCCTGAATGGTGTATGCTTTGATGGTCAGTTTTGCTGGCACTCTGGGGGGAAGGCATAGTTCCTGGGTTGCGTCTGGTTCCAACTGTGTTCTCAGAACGCTTTCGACTGTGTGTGTGCTCTGGGCTGTGCTAGCCAGACACCTTTGTCCTTAGCATTTCTTCAGCTTCTGGCAGGCAGAGTTCTGAGCCTGACCCGGTCGCTGAGACTCAGGCCACCCTGGTTTGGAGGTGACAAAGCTCTCTCTGCCATCATGCTGACCAGCTCTTGTCCTTTCCTCTGTGTCCTCTCCTCCATCCTTCATGACCAACTCCTCAAGGGTAGAAGCCACACTGGTGAGTCAGTAATTTGCTTTCTTTTCTTCTCTTCTCTATTATGTTCTGTGGTCTTTCCCCACCCCCACCCCCATGGGAATCCTTGCCAATGAAATTGCAAGCCACTTGGCAGGAGGGACACGCTGCAGTGTGTCCTTTCTTGTGTTTTTCTTCCTTCCTCCTGTTCATTTCTTCCGCTGGGCCAAACCATGATGGCGTCTTATTGTGATTAATCTGGGCTCTTCTGTGCTTAGAGGCTCATTTGGAAAATTGTGTCTACAAGGCAGAAACGCTCCACTCTAGCCCCGAGACAAAGGGGTCCTTTGAAGGTGTAAAGGGCTTGGGATTAAGTAAGCAAGCAAACAAGTGTGGCCTCTGAGGAGAGAAGTGGGGAGGGTGGGGGAAAACAGAAAACCACTGCACGTAAAGCCAAGCCTCAGTTTATTTAGACAAGGGAGCTTGTTTGTGTGTATTTTGTGCTTGTGTCTGGGAGGGGTGAGGAATTCTCCTGTGATCCACTCCAGAGGAACCAGGGCTCCTGCCAGGATGCCGTGCTGACCAATCTTCCTGAAGTGTCAGGTGAAATGTGCACTCTGGGGCCAGAGTCTGTGGGCCACCTGGTCTGCTTTCCCCGTTCCTAGGGGTTTCTCCTTGGCTCCAAGGCTCACGTAGGCCTTGCCTCTTTCCAGCTTTTCCTCCAGAAGGATCTGTCCAGAAAATCACAAGCCTCAGCAGGTCTCTCCTCTCCCTGCCCTTCTTTGGGTTCTTCACCACAGGCCCAGGGGCAGGGGTGTTACTGCCAGCAGTTTATTGATAAGGCAACTCCGGAAAGTACTAATAGTCAGAGGGCAAGCAGGAAGCTAGGGGATGGTGTGTTGGTGGTGTGGATAGCCGGGGTGCAGGACTGTGGGCTGCACGTGGGGCACCATGGAGGACACACCCCAGGACTGGACCACTGAGGAGGGGTAGTGAATCTGGGTGTGGGTATCCCATTCTGTCTAGCCTGCCCCATTTGGCACACAAGCACCCTCTCCTTGAGAGGACATCCGTGACCATGTCTGGGGGTAGGCACAGTGTGACAGTGTGTGTGTGTGATCACAAGACAAGCCCAGTAGGGACACCAGGGTGTCAGCGTCATGTATCAGAACAATCAATTGCTCTGACATTGGGAGCCTCGGACACAATGGCGTTCACCAATAGTTATGCAGAGCCACTCACCAGCTATGTGCACATTAACCTCGTCGGTCCCCAGAATCTTCCAGGTAGGACAGCCATTGTCGCCTGCAGGATAGTGTTGTGGCTTAGCACGCAGCCTCTGGAGCCAGCCTCCCAGGTTCCCTGGGCAGCTGCATGACCCAGGCGATTTCTCAGCTTCTCCTCACCCCTCCAACCTGCGCACCTGCTCCTACTTCACGGTAACACGCACCAAGAAACTAAAGCTCAGGGAGGTTATCATGTGCCGAAGATGCAGTCTCTGTGGAGGCAGCACGCGCCTCAGGCTTCCTGCTGCAGCCGCCATCTTTGTACCACGCGACACCACTGGGTTATTAATAGACAGAAAAGCACCTTCTCCACTAGTGGTCTACAAAGACTTGGTTCTGGGCTGCCTACTTCCTGGCCTTCCTCACAGCTGAGACAGTCTTCTTCACTCAAGGGCTTCAGCCTGGCTTCTTAGTTCTGCTGTGAAGTCTCTGCATAAATGGCCTTGGGCATAGTGCCCAGTGGGACACATGCTAATGGCAGAGCTCCTCAAGGTCCCTGCTGTCCCTTTGATACCTTTCTCTAGAGCTGCCCCGGTGGAATTCACACTCCAGTCAGCCCTAGTTTCACAAGCCCCAGGGCCACGTCTCCCTCAGGCTGACCCCCACACAGCCCTACCTCAGCCCTTCACCCCAAGCCCACTCACCCCCTGTTCTCCTGCCTCCTCAAAACCCTCTGAGCACCCTACCTGCTCTGAGCTGTCCTCCTGCTAATCTGTCTCAGTTGCTCCAGTCTGGGCTCCCTATCCTAAAGAGAGGTCCTTGCAGACAGAGCTGGAAAGGATGCTTTCCTCCTTCTGTTTATTTATCCATTGGGGAATAACAGACCCTGTCCCCAACCTGTGGCTGGAGAGAGTGAACGAGGGGGAGTGGCCTGGACAGCAGCAGGAGAGACAGCAGGGCCACTCTCCACAGGACTCCCGAGCCCCAGGAACTCTCAGCTTTACTCTAAGTGAGACAGAGGGCTTTGGGGGGAGGAGTTAAGCAGGGGATAATATTTTATTGGGTTTATATGTTTTAAAGGATTACTGTAGCCGTTGTGTGCACAGAGGGGAACAGCAGGAGGCCACTGCCATACTCCTGCAGAAACGGTGCTGGCTGTGGTCCGGGTGGTCACGTGGGGTGATCAGTGTGGCCACGTTCTGAATATTCTTTAAAATCAGAGTTAATAGGATTTGCTAATGGATTGCATGTGCTGCATGGAAAAGATATGTCAGAAATGCTTCCCAGAGTTAGGGCTTGAACAACTAAAGGCTGGAGTTGTCATCAGAGATGGGGAGCTAGGGAGGCGTTGTTGGCCAGGACTCTGTGGACTGCTAGGTACCCCAAGCTATGGAGCCTTGATTTGTGCCAGAAAATGGCCCAAACACCCTGCAGGGGTCACACCCTTTGAAAGTCACCTCAGCCTGAGGAGATGGCCCTCATAGGGCCTTATGCTCCAGGGAAAGAGACCGAAATGTCAGAAAGCCCCACCAGTGAGTGCATTGTGGAGTGGGGCTGGAGTTCAGGCAAGATGTGTCAGACTGATGCCTCTAACATGGCAGAAGACTTCTGCCTGCTATGGGGAGCAGCAGGGGAGGGAGAAGGGATCTTTATGTAGAAAACAAGTGCTCGTGGATTGCTGCTCTGCCTGTCCCTGGCTGGCCCCCAGACCCTAAGTTCTTTGGGCCCTTAGGGGGAATCACTTATCACAGCCCTACCCTTGAAAGGGTGAAGGAGACCCCTGAACCTGACCCTGAGTGTGTTTATACCTGTGCCTCGTGTCTGCTGGGAAATGTTTGCTTTGGTTCTCTCTACTTAAGAGTATATCTCCTGCCAGAAAAGAAGACCTGATGGAAATGCTTACATTTCTGGCTCCCAAGCAGTTTCTAAATGCTATTTTAAAATAAGAAAAAGTCACAGCAGCCTAGGCTCTGCATAACCTAGAGAAAGCTCATCTGCCAAAGGATGGGACAGTGTCAGGCAGGGACCCTTGCTGGCAGATGCTGAGGGCTTGCCCTGTGCTACTTTGCCACTTGCCTAAAGAGGATTTACCCTGGAGGCTGCTTTCCTAGGGGCTTTCCCAGGGACCCTGAAATTGGGTCATTTCTTCCCTTCACAGCATCAGGTTTGGGATTTCGAAGGCCTGGGATCCAGGGCCAGGAGGACACAGGTTTGAGGAGCTTCCTAGGACCCTGGCTGTGCTATGCATGTGCAGCCCAGTGCAGCCTGCAGCTCGTCTCGGAGCCCAGAAAGCAGGGAGAGCTGGCGGATTGTTCTGGGAAGTTCAGATCTATCTGAATGAGCGCGAGGTCTTCTTTCAGGACCAATTCTGAGTGCTATAATTTTATCTGTTTGCATTGCATGTGAAAACTCAGAACTACTCCAAGACAGTTAAGCAGAGATCCCAGGGGGAGCTTGTTTTATTGCAAAGTTGGGAATCACTCAAGCTCCTTTGTCTCATTACCAAGACCTTGTATGGGCTGAGCTTACTTATTGTTCTTTTTTATTTTAGAATACATTGTATGTTGTATATTATTCTGGGGCAGGCAATTAGATGGATAATTTCACATCTTCTGTTTTATTCTTATCCTAATCCTGAAGCCCAAATATCCTACAAGTTGAGTATTCATTATTAGAAATGCATGGGACCAGAAGTGTTTCATAGTTTGCGGTTCTTTTGGACTTCAAAATATTTGTAAAGCTTTTCCTTGTTGAGCATCTCTACAAATACACAAATAAAAAATCAAAAGTGCTACAAAGTCTGAAACATTTTTAAGGCACTTAATGTTATTCTCGTCCAGTGCTCCAAAGTCTAAAACTTTTTGAGAATCATGCTCATGCACAGAAAAGTTGAGTTTTGGAACATTTTGCAACTCAGACTCTCAGATCAGAGATGTTACCCAGTACCACTCAGAGACCAAGAAACAGAGAGGCCAGCCTGCCTTAGGCACTGGGGCTGATGCTGGTAAAAGCCCCAACACTGTCCTGAGCTCCTCTCTGATCCCTCCATGAATGATGACACCTCTCTTTTCTACTCTTCTCTCCCATCACCACCTGTTATGGTTCATATCTATTTGCCCCCAAAGCATCATGGGATCGTGGGTGGGACTTTGAAAGGTGATTAGATTACAGGGCTTTATAGCTATAAAAGCTGTAAACAGCTACTTGCTGTTAGAAGGTAGGGTCTGGCAGAAGAGACAGATCACTGTGGGTGTGGCCTGGAAGTGTTTCTCTCCCTCCTGGCTCCCCCTTTCTCTCCACTTCCTAGATACCATGAGGTGAACAGAGTTCCTCACTAGAACCTTCCAGTACATCACTTTGGCTTGGAGTAGACTGCCCATGCAAGGACTGGGATCTGTACAACATGAGCCAAAATAATCCTGTCCTCCTTTAAGTTGTAGGTGTCCAGCATTTTGTCACAGCTGCAAAGGAAATGAGTATTGCTCTCCCCAAGCTGTCCCTTCAGGGGTCACCCTGAACTTAGCTAACTCCTGCTTCTGGGGCCACTCAAGCATGCACTTAATGTTAGTCTCTTCCAAATCTCCAAGCTGCACCTGGCCTCCCTGTGTTTTCCAGAGGCGCACATAGAAGGGATGCCAAGGGCCATGAGGAATTAAGAACACTCTAAGTTACCTCTGCTGAGAGATGTGGCTTCCAGCAAGTTGTGGAAGTTGGCAGAGAAGCCTCCTGCAAGGCCTGAGCCTCAGTCCTGCGTTATCCTTTACGTTTGTGCTTTACCAAGCTAAAGGCAGTCCCGGAGGCTGACAGCAACACAACCCTACAACCCTACTAGAGATCTTGACAGACACACAGAACCCCCCAGGCCCGCTCTGGCTCCACCCACATGGAGCGTACGTTTTAGTAAGATCTCCATCTGACTCACAGTACCCGCCTTAAGGTCTCAGATGGCTCCACTTGGCGTGCACACTTCACACCTGGGCCAGGGAAGAGTGAGGTGTGCCTGCCATTGCCCAGCACTGTGCCTGCTCTCCAGGCATGCTCTTCTTTCCTTTGCGATTTGACAAGGGCACATGGAAATGGCTCCCACCATGCTGCCAGCTGAGCTCTCAGCTCCTGCTGAGCCGGCTCCTAGAGTGTGGCTGAGTCCCCAGCCCTCCAGAAGACACATGCGGTGATCATCTGTAGACCCCTGTCTCTGCTCTGCCAGGCTGAGGACCAGCTGAGCTCTACTTGCCATCTTGGGCTCCTGCATGCTATGAGCAGCTCCACCTGGTGAGCAGAATAGGTGTTGCCCTTCTAAATGGAGCAAGTGGGACAGTTGTCTCCAGAGGTTGCAGTTGGAAGGTGACTTCCTCTGCAGTTGACTAGCTGCCTACTTTTCCCTAGGGGGAGAGCCAAACAGGAACTTCCAGCAAGTCCACTCTCCACTCCTAGCTCTGCTTTTTTCCTCAGCCTTGGAGCCTCTGGGTTTGGCTCAGTTGAGAATAAAGTCAAGAAGAAAATGAGTACTGCACAGGCCCACTGGGCAGAGGTTAAGGTAACTGGGATTATGGGCTTCTGATCACGGCTTGGAGGCAGAGCAGCATGTGGAAAGAGGATCTAGGAGGAATGTTTCAAGCCCTTTCAGCAGATCCTTCCCACAAGATAGCAGCTACATGACCCCTGACATGTTTCTTTATTCTTCTTCACTTTTCTACTAGCCCAAGAGAATAAGTGCAGTTCCAGGAATTGCATGAGTAGGGCACCCCTTTGGTTTAGGAACCACAGTGTGCACGAACGCTTTCTCCAGAATCGCCCTACCCTCCCATTTTCCCGGTGAGGACCAACAGACAAAGTGTCTGCTGGCCATGCCCTTCTGACTTCCTACCCAGCAAGCAGGCAGCCTTGGCCTCCTCTGAGCTCCAGCTAGCAAATAAAAGACACAGGCTCTTCTGGGCAGGGCCGTGTTGCAGCTGTAAGCCGTGTATGTGCACGTCAGTAGTGAGGTACCAGGCAGAGCTCCTTTCCTTAGGCCTGGACTCCCCCGTCTCAGCCACCACATGCCCTCTCTTGCAGTGTCCAGGACTCCAGCTGAGGCCCAGCAGATGTCATGGTGAAAGAAAGCCCTGGCAGGGCAGAGCCAACTGGCTCGCAGGGCTCATTATGCGTGAACAATGGTGCTCTTGATGCTGGGCCCTGCCAAGGCCACCCTGCGTGTGAGTGCACCTCCTCCAGAGGCTCCATGGAAACAGGAGCGTCCCTTCCATTTGATGAAACTCGTCTTGTGTCAGCCATGATTGGGGTGGGGGCAAACCAGGTCCATGGGTGTGTACTGTCTCTCAAACTGTTTCACACATGCACATGTGTGCAGCCACTTAGGGAGACGGCAGCCCTGCGAAATGTGCACTGCCCTCGAAGAAGCACTGTTTGCTTCCCTTTCCTCAAGAGCCAGCCGAGCCAGTTTCCTCTTGGGACAATAACAAATTACCACCAACTCCCAGGCTTAGAACAGCAGCACAAGGGTGTGATCTTCTGGAGCTCAGGGTCTGAGGTCAAAGTGTCCGCAGGCTGCGTCCTACTGGAGTCTGTTGCTCCTCCTCTTCCCTAGCATCCGGAGGGCTTCTGTGTTTGCTGCCCAGAGACCAGCGTCAGTTGCGTGCATGCCGGAGCCTCTGTCCTCATTGCATGGCCCCTCCCTTCCCTCCCACCCTCTTCCATCTTTAAGGGCTTGTCTTGGTCACTTTCCTGTCACTAGGACAGAACACCCAACATGCCCAATTTAAAGGAGGGGGACTTTATGAAGGCTCCCAGTTTCTAGAGCTTTCAGTCCATAACAGGCTGGAAAAAGGAAGGGAAGGAAGAAAGGACGTGAAGGAAGGAAGAGCTGCTCGTTCCATGCAGCCAGGAAGGAGCAGGCAGAGGGAGGAACCAGAGCAAGGAACTCCCCTTTTCAGGTCGCACTAGGGTGGCCACCCCCAGCCAGGCCCCACCTCCTGAGCACTCATGAGGCAGTGAATTCACCCAGAGTATAGTGCTCCCACGATTGAGTGCCTTCCAAAGCCCCACCTGTGGGTGCGGATCTCCATGTCTTAGCTACAAACCGTAGCTCAGCTGGAGGGATTCCTCTGAACCCACCTGTGCAATCCACAACGATCTTCCTGTTTTAAGCTTCTGCTCACATGATGTCCAGCACAGAGTCAAGAGTAACAAACCCATCAGTGGGAGGGGACCAGTGACCCTTCACTGACATCTCAACCTTACAAGGGGGCTGCAGGCCTGGGTCGATGGAACCCATACTTACAGCGATGGCAGAGAGGCTGGGCTTTCCCCATCTGATGCCTCGAGCCAGGCCGAGAGCTGCTTCCTGCAGGGCTGCTATCCCTTGGGCAGAGAGAGGCTGCCCTGCACTGGACATTGGCTGCATCCCCAGGGACGCGGGTGGGAGTGGCTGATCGGCAGCCCTGAACTTCATTTGGGTGACTCAGCTCGCTCCTGACACAATGCCCTTTTATTTTAGTTAAATTTAATCTTTTGTTCTCTTCAGAAGTCACCTTGTTTCCAAGAGGCTATAAGGAGACTCAAGCTATGTAAGTTGACACAAGATAATAACCTAGCATGGAAAAGGAGTCAGTGGAAGGAGCACGCAATCGATTATAGCCGAAGCCGTGGTGCAGAAGTTCAGGTAGGCTGCACAGAGCAGAGCAGGCTGCAGCTGCAGCCCTGAGAAGTCTGGAGGGCAGATCCCCGAGTCTCAGGAAGCTCTCCTCACCTTAGCAGAGGTCTTTCCACTGACGAGAGCATTGGGATAGGGCATTCGCTCTTTGCTTTCCAACAAGAGGCTGGATGGATGGAGAAAAGGGAGGAGGGAGGCAGGGAGGGACGTAGCAGCTCCTTGTCTCCCTGCTGTTCTGGGTGTCTTCCTCCGTGCCCCACCTCTGCCTCAGACAGGCTTGCATTGGGATGAATCGCCTAGGAAGGGAGCAGAGGGGAGGGGAGAAGGGGATGCCCTTGGCTTCTTGTGCAGTAAGGGGTCCAGAGCCAGCTGCCAGGAGTCCGGCTGTGGGCAGACTCTGCCAGGCTATATAAGAGACCTCTGGATGAGGAGGAAGGGGCCTGAGTTGGCCTTGACATCGAGCCTGGCCACCCCTACTAACCTGCCTGCAACTCTGAGGAGTCACTGAAACTCTTCCAGCCCAGGGTGCAATGGGTCTGAAAGGACTTCACAGTGGGCCAGATCTCTGCTGTTTCCTGGCAGTATGGCCTTCCACAAGTTAGTTAACCTCCTTCTCTCCTCGTGTCCTCAATAGTATTACTAACCACAAAGGTTTGCCACGAGAAGTAAATGAATCAAGTCAGCATAGCATTCAGCACAGCCCCTTGGACCTTGGATGCAGCTCAGTAAATGTCCAGTGATGACTGTCACCGACCTCCCAGGGCCTCTGCCAGCCTCAAGTGCAACAAGTGACCTCCTGCATGCTAGAGGCCCACCTGGCACTGCACCTGAGCTGCCATGAAAGAAGCTGTCGGAAGGAGGGTGGCAGGCAGCACGACCTGCTGCAAACCAAGTTTATGCAAAGCCCAGCCCAGAAAACCAACGTAACAGGGGCAGCTTGGTGGCAAGGGACTGGGCATTGTTTACTCTGTTCCTGTCCACTCCAGCCCCAGCCACCAGTCCCCCCATAAGCTCTTCACAGAAACCCACCACTGCTGTCAACACAGATGGAACCCCCAAGCCCTAGCAGGGGCTTGTGCCTTTCTTTTTCTCCACCTTCTCTTTTTCTCTCTCTTTTAAAGTTAATAAGCCATATCTTTTAGAGCAGTTTTAGTTTCACGGCAAACTTGAGCGGGAAGTGTGGGGTCCCCATGGAGACACAGCCTCCGCCGCTGTCAGCATCCTGGCCCAGAAAGGGACAGCGGTTGCCAAATCCTATCACTATCACCCCCAGGCAGGACGCTAGGGTTCCCTCCCGGCCTGGCACCCTCTTCTCCACACATCAACATGGCATGGTAGGTGCCCATCTGGACACAGGCCGGGTGGCCTTGTCATGCGGAGCCAGGTGTCTGCCATGTACTGGGGCTCTGCTCTTCTGGGAGCTGCTGCTGGGAATTTCCCCAGACGTTTCTATACAGTGAGTGGACAGCCAGGCACTGCAGCGCAATGAGACAGCGGCCAGGATTTCCCCTGCTGGCACGCAGGCACCCTCTGTTTCCTGGACCTTTTCTTTACAGACCACTCTGACCACCATAATACTTTCATTTTTAGCATTCAAAGTGCTCCTGTTCTTTGAGGCTTCATAGCTTAACCACTGGGACCATTCTTTCAAGCTCAAATGCCACCCAGAGAAACGGAGCCAGAGCCAACAGGTGGTTGAACGCCTGAGCCCAGAAGAGGCTAGGAGTGAGCTTTGGGGAGCTCGGCTCGTACGTGCCCCCCTTCTATGTCTCATTGAAACAGTGACAGCAGAAAATGCATATGTAATGAGTATGGCAAATTTATATATTCCACGTCCATATAGTAATTAACTTTTAGTGGATTTGCATTCATAGCCAAACTTCACTTGACTTGGGAACTTGCCTAAGTCCTCTGTGCCTCTGTTTCCTCATCCTGTACAATGGGTATCCGATGAGAGGACCACCTCTGTGGTTGCCACGAATGTCTAAGGAGATACTGAACACGAGGTCCTAGCAGCAGCCAGCACTGAGGCT